>JAPYXV010005064.1:0-10841 GCA_028533065.1 Trachops cirrhosus
ATTTTGAATTCATCTTTGTTCATTTATTTAAACATTTAATTCAATAAATACTTATTAAACCTACTAAGTGTTGTAAGCATATTTTCCTACAATATTATATTAGCAACTTATTAATAGTCGTTACTGAGACTTTTTTTTTTAACAGGAACGAATTTCACGGCTCGCTCCAGGCCATTTGCCATCTTACCTGTGACTAGGTCGGAGAGGTCAGCGGTCATCCTGTCTGCTTCCCTGTGCTCAGTGGTATCGTGGCTGACTCTGTGCTGCCTGGTGTGCTGTTGGTTTAAGAAAAGCAGAAGCAGAAGTATGTAGATATTTTTGAATGAAAACATTAGAGGAAAAATACCCTCATGTATAATCTATTAACATTTAATTTTCTTCCCCCAAAGAGAAATTTTTATGAGCTTTTGCAACATACTAAACTGTAACCAGAAAAGCCATCATTCATGCTGCCTGTCACCTACCAGACCCAATAAGCAGAGAGAGGGATTGAATCTTTATGGGCACTTTATTCAAAAGGGCACTTTTATTCTGAATTTTTATTCAGATCTGAGAAGACAGCAAGTTTGTAACCCTAACATACGGTCTTAAATTCCATTTTTAAATGACCCGTTTCATAAGGAGAACCAAGGGTAGGTAAGGGGTTTGGAATTCAGGGAAAAATTAATTAGATTTTAAAAAACTGCAGCATTGTTGCCCTGGGTGCTTGTCTTTATCTGTGCCTCAGGTGGTGGTCTTTAGTGGTGTCCTGGGCAATGGTCTTCTCACCCTGAAGTACAAAAACTCAGATACCATCTTTAATTACTTGCAGCCCTCCTGAGGCACAAAGGTGGAACCGCTTATGGTCTCCTGGAGTCAGGGTGGGTCATACATTCAGTTCCTGGAATAATACCTTTAACAACATTGATTACTAAGCTTATTAGCTGTTATTTAAACTAATATTTTCCAACTTTTGAGTCTCCCATCAAAAGCACATGCAGCTAAATTGTTTAGTTCATACAGTAGAGACAAGGATTGCTTAATCTTAAGTAATAATTGCAATACTCATGAAAGCTAAAATTAATTGACCACTCAGTGTGGACCAAGTTCTAAGTACTTGGGATACATGAATTTATCTAATCTTCACAACAACCCTGGGAAGTGGGTACAAAATACTCTGTCTATATTAGGCACCGAAAGGCTAAGTAACTTGCCCCAAAGTCACACAATCAGAAAGAAACCAGGCCATTTAGCTCTAGATCTTCCTCTCTGAAACTCTATGTGTTGCTGCCCAAGTAACCCTCCAAAAGGTGAGCTCAAGAATCAGGGGGAAATGTCCTCTTCTCCAGAAGAAGGAAGAAAATGCTTGGTGTTTTGTCTTTGTTTTCTCTGAGAGCATAGAAACTTTATTCTTAGATATTTTCCCAGAAGCAGGTTTTTTTTTCTTTTTTTTAAGCTGGAGACATGGGAAATCACTGAGGGAAAGAGTTCCTGTAAAAGAGACTTCTTTCTGTCTTCCTACTCTGTTCTTAGAGTGTGTGAGAGACAGAGGCAAATTCCTTACTCCACCCACACGACACTCCTCATCAAAGGAACGGATGAAACTCTTACGATATTAGGAGATATTAGGAAACCAAAGTGACAAGAGTGAGTATACAGAGAGGCAAAATGAGGAGAGGCAAAGACAGAAAGTCAAGGTAAAGAAAGGAGAAAGGAAGATGTGTAATGCCATTACTAGAAGATTCACTACGTTGAACCAAGGTTCAGCCTAGCATCCCTACCTCTCTCCCTGTCACAATCAGTCTGGACAAACTACAAGGAAGCCTGAGGATTCCTTGTCTTTCTCCAAAATAACAAGATCTCCTCAGCCTGTGTTGTTGCCTCTGATTTTTTGAACTGCAGGTTTTCCTCTATTTTCAAATCTAAAGTTCATTTTGTGTGTGTGTGTGTGTGTGTGTGTTGCTTTCTGGTTTGAGAGCAAAGACCTTTCATAATTTTTAATCTTACATGATACTGTGAAGTAGGTAATTTAATTCTCATCCACCCTTTTATAATAAACCTACCAGCCTTGGAGGGACTTCCAACTAAGTTCTGTTCACATCATTTCTTCTCTTTTGTTCCCCTAAATCTAGAGAAGATTCTTCTGCATTTGCTAATATATCAGTTACCTCACTGTCCTCTTTCTGTTCTTTGAACTTTTCAATATCTGTGGAAACATTTCCCTGTGTTAAATTCTCATATTTTCCTGCCTGAACAAAGACTCTTAACTTTCCATTAAAAAAAAAATAAAGAGATCAAGAGGAACATTATGGGGAGAAAAGTGTACAGTAATCAGCTCTGTATGAGTAATTTGTATTTCCTTCTGCATATTTTCTGTACTTTTCAAATTGCTAAAATTAACATTCATTACTTTAGAATAAAATAATATTGTTCTCTCCATGTGTCTTTGCAACTTCCTGTGAATCTATAATTATTTCAGAATAAAAGGTTAAAAAAATATTAGTCACATTCTATGCCAGCTCTGTCCTATAAAAATATAACATGACCAAAAGTGTGAACCATCTAATGTAAATTTCTAGAAGCTACTTAACCAAATATATCAAAATTTATTTCAACATGGTATGAATATGAAATATATATTTTACATTTTTTCAAAATTAAGTGTATATTCTATACTTACAGCACATCTAAACTTGAATTAGTCACATTTCACATGTTCAATCAGTCTATGGAATTTTATTTCAGTCCTCCTTAAACTCTAGATTCATTATATGCATTCTATTGCATGTATCTCACAGTCATTTTCGGGGGGCATATAACAGAAACATTTCGACAGTAAGGGCCCATTTACAAATAAAATGTTATTTTTATTCTGAAAAAAAAAAACAACAAGTAACACTCACTTCCTTTTCTCATTAATTTAGAAATAAAAAGTGAAGATGTTTCTGAATCCCAGACTAATGATCAAAAGAATTATATCCATGTCTCATCCAAACACCAACGATCACAGATGGAGACAGAAAGAGAGGAGGGAGAAGGTAAGCTTGGACAATGGGGAGGATTCCCACAAGAGAGACAAAGTGTGGATGAATTATAGCCTCCCTCTCCCCCGGCTGTCAGTTTCTGAATCAATTTAGTTTATAGCCTTTTATTTTGTCTTTGTTATTCTTCAAGGAAATCATACCCCAGCATAGCAATACATAAGTCTAGCTGATCATTCATCTACCAGCCAATTATTCAAGTTGATATTTGTATTTTCTTACTTAGTGTAATATTATTGGCTTAACATTGGAATTTGTTACACAGAGAAAGGGAAAACCAGAGGATAGGCATATAATCTTTCCCTTAGCTATTGCAAAGCTGCCAGTTTGGCAACATTATTGAATTTGGGAAAGAAGAGAGTGCAGCTGCCAAATACCAACAATGCAAATTAGATTGAATATAGACCCTTCAAGAAATGAGTCAGCTTTGTTAAGCTCTGCTTTGTTATTTAGTCATTCTTTTAGCAAAATGTATTATTTGCTTGCATTGTGCATTATGCCAAATGACTTTGCTTGTTATATTGTTACATTGCCATTAGGATTAGTGCCAAGCAGAAAGATTGGTATTTGCCTCAAACCAGTGCTTTGCCCTTGTCCATCTAAGGACAGAGAAAGGAGAAAGATAGTGGGCAGAACACCAGAGGGATTTGCCAAGTATGGATATGACGTATGAAAAATATTCATATAATCTCCACAGATCTGAAACATTTTGAAACATATCCTCTAAAGAGAAGAATATTCTTATTTCTTCCAAGTAATAGCCAACTATCATGGTATTTTCTGCTTGAAAAGAAATATGAATTTAATGATTCTGAGTGCTCACTTAACCAAAAAATAGCAGTCCAGCGTTGTTCTGCCTCTAACTAGTTCGATAAACTCTGATGAGTGTGTGTGTGTGTATGTGTGTATCAGTTTGTCTGCCTGTTTGTATTTTTCCTCAAAAAAAAATGAAGTTATTACTTTTTAAATTTTTTTTCAACAAATTAGTCAGTTATACTTCAGCTCCTGGACCTGCCCTCAAAAGGTAGTGAGTTTGGGATGGATGGAGGGTGAGAAGAATGGAGACAGAGAGAGGGAACAGGAATTCTTTCTAGATTCCATCTAATATCGCTTTAACTTTGTTTTCTAGAAGTCCATATTCCTGCATGCAAATTCAGGACAGGTAATTGAAAACGATCATCTGAGCTCAGCTCTGTGAGTGAGGAACAGCATATTTAGCTGCATTTTTCAGGAAATGGCAGGAGTGATGCTAATCTCTCCCCTAATCTAATAAGGCCATCTCTACATGAATCTTGGTTGCCCTGAGTAAATTAACTACATTAGGCAGTCCACGATGCCTGGGTGTTTTATTAAGGAACATTTTATATGTGGTGGTTTATTAATAAATTATCAGGAATGAGACAAGGGACAGGCTCCTGTGGAAGAGTTAAGATTGAAGAGATGGGAGTATCATAAAGGCCATTTTATTAGGGTATCCAACTTAAAAATAGAAAGATGTGTTATACAAATCCTCCCCTTGGGATCATAACAGATTTGTTTCTTCATCTTCTATGGTTTGTCCAAATCTGAACAGCATTGTTTCCACGGGAAGTAATAAGGCATTTCCTTGGGTTTTTTTTGGAATTTATTACCAGCTACAAAACACCTAATTATTGCTAGCTTAAATAAATTTGTCATTATTTCATTATTTCCCTTTTGATACTTGCCTATAAAGTGATTGATCTCTCTCACAAGCACTTTGCATTCACTAAGCACTACCATAGAACTAAAATTATTGAGCTGATGGAATTATTTCCACTGCCCAGTAGATTTAAACTGTAAACTCACCGCATTATTACTTTTGGTTTTTTCCAAAAGTTGTGTTGTTGCAATAGGAGAGAAAGTAGAGGGTTGCAATGAGGGAAAAGGGAGTAAAGTATATATCCCTCATGCCACTTACCAACTAGGGTTTTTGACATTACAGAGCCATCTCGGCGGGCTTTTAAAATTCATAACTGTTCTTGTCACTCTGCTACTTAAAAGATTTAATGAATTCTCATTTCCAACTGGAACAAGCCAGCAATCCTCTCTGTGCTGTTCAGTTTTCTCATAGGAAAAGTTGATATAATACTGCCCACACTTAGGGTTGAGTTGATTAAATGTTACTATCAGTAAAGAATGCAGCAAAATTTCTCATATCTGTGTTATTTATTGTTGTTTTCTCTTGTTATTTAAGACTTAAATGTCTTCAAGACCTGACTCCAACCTATCTGTCTGGTCTTCTTTTGGATTTCACCTTCCTTCCCCCTGCTCCTACTCCCTATAATAGCTCATGCATCCTGGGATTGTGTTATCCATTTGCTGCACAGTTGCTTCCAGTTGGATTACTTGTCCTCACCTGTTCAAACACCCCTCAAGCTTTTATGTACCACCTGAAATGCCCCCTTTTTAAAATAAAATCTACCCCAATTGCTTCCACATCAGTAAAATGAGTATTTTTCTTTGGGTTCTAAGAATTCTAAAGATAGGTTTCCGTTGCAGTATTTATGATTTTTGGAATTCATTGTATGTAGATGGCCCTCTGTTTCCTTAGGCCAATGATTCTCAATGGGGGACAATTTTGTCTCCCAAGTAGGGTGGAGAACTTATCCTTTCCAAAAACATTCCCAGTTTCAAATTTCAAAGCCTTGTATCTGAGAACTCCCTCAGTCCCAGACAAACTGGGACAGTTGTTCATCCTACCTTCAGAGGACATTTGCAATGTCTGAAGATATTTTTCTGTCTCAGCTTGCAGGCTCAGGAATACTGTAAACATCTTACAATGTCCAGGGCCTCCACACAATAAAGATTACTTGACTTAAAAATTATACCAAGGTTAAGAAACTCTTGCTAAAGCTATGATCCATCTTTATAACAGTTCATCTGCTAGATTGACTCAGTGGATGCAATTAAGATTTTACATACCAATAAATATTATGTAAGTATTTATTTACCTCCTGATATTTATTATACCTTATAAGGTCCTCTCTGTATAGTTTTGAAGAGGTAACAGTGGGTCCTCTGTCCTTTATAAGTTTCAAATAGGGTTGGGACCCAAGAATATTATTTTAAGAAAAATGAAAGAACAATTCCAAGCAATAAACAATTTAGGTGGTGTCTTTGATGAATGTAAAATAAGGCCTGTCAATGTACTTTTGTAAGTACAAATCTATGAGAATGACAGGGAGAGCGGAGGAGAGGGTTGGCCTTAAGATGTCTGGAATGAGAGAAGAGCAAACATCTCAGGATTAGAAATTATCATAAATTCCCAGGAAAGTAAAATTATCTTTGGAAGTTATTAATAAAGAACATGTTCATGTTATATAATCAAAATATAAACATTCCTAATTTTAAAACATGAATAAAATCTAGTACTTAATTCCTTAGAAAACCTTTTTAAATAACCTTTTTAAAAAACCTTTTTAAAAAACCTTTTTTAAATAACCAGGAATAAGAGCTTGCCTGCTAAATACTATGGAGTGTTCAATGCTATGTACAACCAAGATCCAGCCTCACATCTAACAATGGAATATTAGCAGAATTTCTCCTCAAACAAGGCCAAAACACATGATTCATCCTTACCATAATTTTACAACATGTATTTTGGAATGCTAAAGCATACAATCAGATATAAAGCAAAAAGGGGAGGATTTGTATAACACATCATCATCTTAAGAGATGATGATGGATAAAATACATGGCAACTTGCAGATGATATAATTATTTAATAATAACTTAAAAAACTAAATCATTAACTGCTATAATGGATAAATAATTTGAGTAACAGTCAAATATAATGTCAACCTATGCAGAAATAATATTATATCTCTCATTCATATATACTTTAAAAACATAATAAGATACATAACAGTGACCAAAGTACATCCTGTCATTACTTCCAGTCAGAATGGAGGCATAGATAAACATGGCTCACCTTCTCGCACAACCACACCAAAATTACCACTAAACTATAGAACAACCATCACTCAGAACTGCTGGAAATAAAGCTGAGTGGAAGTCCTACTACTTACAGGATTAAGAAAGAAACCCTATTGAGACTGGTAGGAGGGGCAGAGACTCGCAAAGGGTCCCATGCCCATGTGTGCCAAATAACAATTGAGAGGGATATCTCAGGAGTGAAGAGTGTCATCCCAGCCTTACAACAGGCTCCCAGCTGAGGGTTCCAGTGCCCGGAAGATAAGTCTCCATAACTTCCGGCTATAATAACTAGCTTGGATTGAGATTGTGGAAGACAAGTCCCAGGCAGATCCTCTTAAAGGGTCCACAGATGGGGTTACTCAGACTCACTTCCTCTGAGCTCCAGTGTGGGGGCAGCATATTGAAAAGCACCAGAGACATACAGGGAGGAACTGAATTGTCTAGCATCAGGTAGAGAGTCAGGGGCAATTTTCTCCAAGACAGAAGTACTGGCAGAAGCCATTGTTCCTTTTCTGAGCCCTCTGCCTAAAGAACCAACAGGCGGGTGCCATATCTGACACTCCATCAACCTGGCTCACACTGTTGGCCCCACCCTGGTGATTCCATGAGGCCCTGCCCCGCCCAACTTTCAGAGCCATCCAAGCTGTTACCAGTGGCTTTACCATACAAATGGTTTGTCTTGGTCCATGCTTCATATTTTTCTAAATTCTCTCAAAAAGCAGCATCTGATCTCAGCAAGCCCTGTACCTCTTGCTAAGTGGCCCCAGGCCTGGTACTAGCAGCAGCTGGCCTTGATTCATAGCTTGGCCTTGCCAGAATATTTCCAAGACCTGCAAAAATAGCAGCCATTTACAGATGAGTCTGTAGCTTATGCTGGATGATCCTGGGTAAAACACAGGCAGTAGTTAACACTGGACATGCCAATGGCAATCAAGGCTCAACTATAAGAGAAGGTTGTACACAGCACACATAGTGGGCACACGTTGAATACCTAGCCTTGGTGATATGAGAGGTTGTGCCATTGAACCTTACAGAACACCTACTATATTAAGCCACTCTACTAAGCCTGGGAGATGTAGCAGCTACCTAATACATAGAAACAACCATAGGGAGGCTGCCCAAATGAGGAGACAAAGGAACATCTCCAAATGAGAAAACAAAGCAAAACTTAGGAAAAGAGCTAAACAAAATGGAGACAAGCAATCTACTAGATGCAGAGTTCAAAACACTGCTTATAAGGATGCTCAGTGAACTTAGTGAGAACCTCAATAGCATAAAAAAGATCCAGCCAGAAATGAAGGATACACTAATTGAAATAAAGAACAGTTTACAAGGGAATCAAGAGTAGAGTGGATGAAGCCGAGAATAAAATCAGGAATTTGGACTATAAGGAAGCCAAAAACACCCAATCAGAATAGTAAAAAGGAAAGAAGAATATAAGAAAAATGAAGATATTCTAAGGAGTGTCAGGGATAACGTCAAGCATACCAAAAGTCACATCAGGAGGGTGCCAGAAGGAGACAAGAGAGACCAAGAAATTGAAAACCTATTTGAAAAAATAACAGAAAAATTTCCATAACTTGGTAAAAGAAATAGACAAAGAAGTCCAGGAAGCACAGAAAATCCCAAACAATAGGAACCTAAAGAGGCCCAAACAAAGACACATCATAATCAAAATGGCAATGGTTAAAGACAAAAAGAGACTCTTAAAAGCAGCAAGAGAAAAATAGTTGCCTATAAGGGAGCTCCTGAAAGACTGTCAATTGATTTCTCAACATAAACTTTGTAGGCTAGAAGGAAATGGCAAGAAATATTTAAAGTGATAAAAAAAAAACTATGAGTAATGTCTGAGATTTTACTGTCTATATTTCTTCTAGGATTTTTATGGTTTGGAGTTTAATATTTGAGTCTTTAATCCATTTTGAATTTATTCTTTTGTGTGGTGTAAGAAGGTGGTCTAGTTTCGTTTTTGCATGTATCTGTCCAGTTTTCCCAAAACCATTTATTGAATAAACTGTCTTTAGCCCACTGTATGTGTTTGCTTCCTCTGTTGAATATTAATTGACTATAAAGGTATAGGCTTATTTCTGGGCTCTCTAGTCTGTTCCATTGGTCTATGTGTCTGTTTTTATTCCAGTGCCAAGCTGTTTTGATTACTATGGCCTTATCATATAGTTTGATATTAGGTAGTATGATTCCTCCACCTTTGTTCTTCTTTCTCAGGATTGCTGTTACTATGCAGGGCCTTTTGTGGTTCCATATAAATTTTTGAAATATTTGTTCTAGTGCTGTGACATATGTTATTGGAATCTTGATAGGAATTGCATTGAATCTATAGATTGCTTTGGGCAACATTGACATTTTAATGATGTTAATTCTTCCTATGCATGAACACAGTATGTGCTTCCACTTATTTGTATTTTCTTCAATTTCTTCAGTGTCTTATAGTTTTCAGAGTACAGGTCTTTTACATTCCTAGTTAGATTTATTCCGAGGTATTTTATTTGTTTTTGTAGCCATTGTAAATGGGATTGTTTTCTTAATTTCACTTTCTGTTAATTTATTATTGGCATTAAATTGGCATTATTGGCATTATTTCTGGATATTAATTTTGTATCCTGCTACTTTGCTGAATTCATGTATCAGTTCTAGTAGTTTCTTGGTGGAATCTTTGGGGAGTTCTGTGTACAGTATCATGTCATCTACAAATAAGGAGAGTTTTATTTCTTCCTTTCCAACTTGAATGCCTTTTATTTCTTCTTCTTGTCTGAGTGCTGTGGCTAGGACTCCCAGTACTATGAAAGTGGACATCCTTGTCTTGTTTCCAATAATAAGGGGAATGCTTGTAGTTTTTGCCCATTGAGTATGATGCTAGCATTGATTTGTCTTATATGGCCTTTATTACATTTAGGTATGTTCTCTCTATTCCCACTTTGCTGAGAGTTTTGTTGTAAATGTGTTCTGGATTTTTATCAAATGCTTTTTCTGCATATATTGATACGATCATGTGGTTTTTATCCTTCATTGATGTAGTAGATCACATTTCTTGACTTGTAAATGTTGTACTAACCTTGCATTCCTGGAATAAATTCCAGTTGATCATGATGTATGAACTTTGTATGCGTTGCTATATTTGGTTTGCTAATATTTTGTTGAGGATTTTATCATCCATGTTCTTTGGGGACATTGGCCCATCATTTTCATTTTTTATAATGTCTTTATCTGGTTTTAGAATTATGATAATCCTGGCTTTGTCAAATGAGCTTGGGAGCCTTCCCTCTTCTTGAATATTTTAAATAGTTTCAGAAGGAGAGGTGTTAGTTTTTTTCAGAATGTTTGGTAAAATTCACCTGTGAAGTCATACAGTCCAGGTTTTGTTTATTGGGAGTTTTTTAAAAATTATTACTGCATCAATTTCACTAGGTACAATCTGTCTGTTCAGATACTCTGATTCTTCCTGATTTTATTTCAGAAGATTGTATGTTTCTAGGAATGTATCCATTTCATTCTGGTTGTTCAATTTGTTGGCATACAGTTGTTCATAATATTTGCCAACAATCTTTTATATTTCTTTGGTGTCAGTTGTTATGGCTCCTGTTTGGTTTCTGGTTTTATTTATTTGGGTCTTCTCTTTTTTTCTTAATGAGTCTGGTTAAAGGTTTGTCAATTTTGTTTATCTATTCAAAGAACCATCTCTTGTATTCATTGATATTTTGTATCATTTTTTAGGTTCTATTTTGTTTATTTCTGCTTTGATCTTTATTATTTCCTTCCTTCTACTCACTTTGAACTTTGTTTTTTGTTCTTTTTCAAGTTCCTTTTAATGTAAAGTTAGATTATATATTTGAGATTTTTTTTGTTTTT
>JAPYXV010005065.1:0-10840 GCA_028533065.1 Trachops cirrhosus
TCCTTTATTATTTGTTCAAATATCTTTTCCACTTGTTGTTCTTCCTCTTCCCCTTCTGGTACCCCTATAATTCGGATGTTGGTACGTTTAAAGGTGTCCCGGAGGTTCCAAAACCTCTCCTCATTTTTTTGAATTCTTATTTCTTCATTCTTTTCTGGTTGTATGTTTTTTTCTTCCTTCTGCTCCACTCCATTGATGTGTGACCCATCTTTCATTCCATCACTATTGGTTCCCTGTGCATCTTTCTTCATTAAACTTATTTAGCCTGCATTTTTTCATGTAATTTGCGACCAAAATCAACCAATTCTGTGAGTATCCTGATCACCAGTGCTTTGAACTGTGCATCTGATAGGTTGGCTATCTCTTGGTTGCTTAAAAGGATGGGTTCTGGGGCTTTCAATTCTTCTTCTGTCTGAGCTATCTTTTTGCTGGGTTTTTTATTTTTTGTTTTTGTTTTTTTGGTCTTGTAGAGCTCCTGTAGTGAGGGGCGGGGCCTTAGGAATTCATCAGGGAGGGGCACCCCAGTCTCTGGGCTGTAATGTTGTATGCGGGGGCGGGGTCCAAGAAGGAACAATGGTGCTTGCTCGGCTCTGTAGGACCTCAGACCCTTCTGCGGCTTTCCACAAGCTAACTGGGCCCCTCTGGCACCAATTCTGGTGTGGGTGGGCCTGTGCACCCTGTGGGACCTTCCTTTTCAGTCAGTGACCCAAAGCTCTATTTCCCGGTGCTGGGACCCTGCGTTGTGTGCAGTGCCTTGCTTCACAATGGCTGCCTCGCTGGGTCTGCTGGTCACCACCCCCTGTCCGGGGCCTACCAGCCACCACCGCTTGTGCGCCCAGGGTCTGCCTGCTGGGGACTTGTGCACCACCCCGGTTGCTCAGCTCTCTGCTCCAAGTCCCTCGCCTGGCCTGACTCCGCCCCTTCTACCAGTCTGGATGAATGTGTCTATTTTTAAATCCTTAGGTGTCCAACTTCCATACACTTCAATTTTCTGTCAGTTCTGGTTGTTATTTTGTTTCTATATTTTTGTTGTCCCTATCTTGGTTGTGCGAGGAGGCACAGTGTGTCTACCTATGCCTCCATCTTGGCCAGAAGTCTCAATATAAATTTTTGAAATATTTGTTCTAGTTCTGGGAAAAATGTCATTAGAATCTTGATAGGAATTGCATTGAATCTGTAGATTGCTATGAGTAGTATGGACATTTTAATGATGTTAATTCTTCCTATCTATGAACATGGTATGTACTTCCACTCATTTGTATCTTCTTCAGTTTCTTTCTTCAATGTCTTATAATTTTCTGAGTACAGGTCTTTTACATCTTTGGTTAGGTTTATTCCTAGGTATTTCATTCTTTTTCATGTAATTGTGAATGGGATTGTTTTCTTAGTTTCCCTTTCTGTTTGTTATTGGCACATCAAAATGCAATTAATTTTTGGATATTAATTTTGTATCCTGCTACTTTGCTGAATTCATTTATCAGTTCTAGTAGTTTTTTGGTGGAATCTTTGGGGTTCTCTTCCTTTTCTTAAAGCAAGCCCTTTAACATTTGCTGCAGTACTGGTTTGGTGTTAACAAACTCCTTTAGCTTTTTCTTGTCTGGAAAGCTCTTTATTTCTGCTTTTATTTTAAATGATAGTCTTGCTGGGTAAAGTAGCCTTGGCTGTGGGTCCTTGCTTTTCATCACTTTTAATATTTCAAGGCAATCCTTCTGGCATAAAATGATTCTGTTGAGAAATCAGATAACAGTTTAATTGGAGCTCCCTTGTGGGACTACCTGCTTTTCTCTTTTGGCTTTTAGGATTCTCTCCACATCTTTAAGCTTTGCCTTTTTAATTATGATGTGTTTTGGTGTAGACCTCTTTGGGTCCATCTTGTTTGGGACTTTCTGTGTTTTCTGGAGTTGTGTGTCTTTTTCCTTCACCAGATTAGGGAATTTTTGGTCATTATTTCTTAAAATAGGTTCTCAGTCCCTTGCCCCCTCTCTTCTCCTTCTGGTGTTCCCAATATGCTGATCTTGTTATGCTTCATATTGTCCCAAAGATTTCTTAACTTCTCCTCTTTTTTAAAAAAAAATTCTTTTTTTCTTTTTGTTGCTCTGCCTGGGTGTTTATTTCCTACCTTGTCCTCCAGTATGCTGATTCAGTCCTCTGCTTCATCTAACCTATTTATTCCTTCTAGTGTATTATTTATTTCAGATATTACATTCTTTATTTCCGATTGGTCCTTTTTTATGGTTTCTATGAGTTTTTCTTTTCATGCTGTTGACTATCCATATAATCACTACTCTAAATTGTCTATTTGATAAATTCCTTGCCTTTATTTCATTTAGCTCTTCTTCTGGAGAATGCTTTTGTTCTATCATCCGGGGCCTGTTTCTTTGTCTCCCATTTTGACTGCTTCTTTGTGTTTGTTTCTGTGTATTCGGTGGATCTGAAAAGACTCTGGTTCAGAACTATGTCAGATGCTGCCCATGACTGACCCTGGGCAACCTCTAAAAATGTGGATTGGAATTATCTGCAATCCACAGTTTGTGGCTCCTTCTGCTGGGCCTGGGTGTGTGCAGAAAGAACCAGGCTGCACAACAAAGCCAGTTTTTACCAGCACTGTGCCTGCAGGGGAGGGTCAGCTAAAGTCTCAGAGTTCCCAGAGATCTCCCTTTGCTGCTAGACTTAATCACTGAGATAGCCTCCAGCTGTACTCAGCAGCCTGGCTTAAGCTCCACAGGGTGGGGGCAAGAGGGATTCCTGAGGGTGAGGCTATTGCTTCCCCTCAGGTTGATGCCCCTTGGAGGGGATTGCGCTGCCTGAGAAAGATGACTTCAGCAGTATGGGGAGTGGCTCAGCCCAGGGATCCTGGCGGCTGTTCCTTCAGTTCTCTCCCCAGATCCACCAGCCCCAGACTCTCCACATGAATCTCTAGTGCACTCTGCCCTCCTTCTGCCAGACCCCAGGGTAAGTGTCTGCAAATGACATTTTGTGCGTTACTCTCTAAGAGGCCCTCTGGGTCTCTAGCCTTCTCTCCCTGGCAGACAGAAACCGTGCTGCTTTTCACAGCCAAATGTTATTTGGTTTCCTTTCCCAGTTCTGCTGCTCTGTGCTAGGGAGCCCTGTTTGGGGTTTAGACCTCCCACTTCTTAGGGGGCAAGCCCAGCCCCTGAAATATGCCTTCAGAATTTCAGCTACCATCTGTGGGAGCCCAGCCAGCCCTCACACCTCTGCACTCCCTGCCATTCTTGTTGTGGTGAAGTGGTTCCTTCTGTCTGTCCTTGGTTATAAGGCTTCTCCCCAGCTGGTGTTCTGCTGGTTATTCAGGATGATTTTTCTTTAATTTAGTTTGGTTCTGGGATGTTTGTGTAGCTTCCACTTCCTCCTCTGCCATGTTGGGTCATCTCAGGATCACTTTACATTAAATTATAAACAGGGTTAATGATAGCTTGCAAAGTAGGGTGCTGAATGGACAATAGGCCGAACATAAATGACTTTATATAATTATATTTTTTCTGGTTAGAAAAGTAATTCATATTCATCATTAAAATACAGGAAGTCAGAAAAATACTAAAGCCAAAGTTACCTAAAGTCTTACATCCAAATTATTGACCATTAGTGTTTTAATATTTTCTATTGTATATACAAAAAATGTGATGATTTTTACACTGCTGAAATCCTAATATATGTAGGAATGGATATTCATTTTGGGCAAGAAGGCATAGCATAAGCATTTTTCACATCAGTAGTAGGAGTTTTCATTAAGAAACTGATCATGGGCCACCCCCTTACCTGAAAGTTGAAGAAGACAGAGCTTCAGACTAGAATATTCTCCTTTTTACTCCCATCTCCCCAGTGTAGCCTGCACAGAGTCAAAAGCAGAGGGTTGAGAAGGAAATTGTTAGTCCTGCCTGTGACGGGGTAACGAGTATGTTTTTCAAGTAGGTTCTCGATGCAATATATTTTATACATCTGAGTCACACCAGATTTATTTTTCTTCATTAGAGTTCTGATCTGGCAGCAGTGTACTGAAAACTTGAAATGTTTAAGGTTATTAAATTGAAAGTAGAAGAGACAGAGGATGGAATTGAAGAGAAACTAGAAGGAAGAACAGAGACAGAGGCATTAGGAAAGAGAAAATGGCAAATTCAGAAACAGGAGAGGAATAAGCAGAAGCTAGTGAAGAAATAGTGCTGGCGAGGACAG
This sequence comes from Trachops cirrhosus, assembly GCA_028533065.1. Taxonomy (NCBI): domain Eukaryota; kingdom Metazoa; phylum Chordata; class Mammalia; order Chiroptera; family Phyllostomidae; genus Trachops; species Trachops cirrhosus. Next base: position 4,192 of record JAPYXV010005065.1, read on the forward strand.
TGTGGCAAGCTGTATCTCTTCTAAAACTGGGGGAGGAGGGTGCCAAGTCACTGTGTTCGTTCTCTGTACAAGTCCTCTTTGACTGCATTTCTTGGGCTTTAGTAGAAATATCTAGGAAATATTTAGCATTGTCATATGAAGCAGGTCTTCCAGGTAATTCAGAACCATGACTTACATATGCATAACAGTAGCTTAGGTGAACCTCCCCCAAAGCCCTCGGTGTGGGACAGCATTGGACTGGGTGTTGACTGGGCTAAATCATTTGACCCTCGCAGTACCTATGGGCACTGAAGTCACTGGCGGGACTGAGATTGGACCCCAGCGGGTGTGCCTGTGCCGCTGCCCGCACTGGCAGGCCTTGGCCGTGACACTCCCCAGTGTGAGTTATAAATAGGTGGCATCTCCTTGCAAAAGGCGCACATGGTTGCTAACTGGATTGTCGAATTTTATAGCAAAATCCTGCTGAATTCACCTGTATCCTTTTGTCTTGTGGAGAACTTGTATATAATTAATTGGTAAAGGGAAAGATACTAACATTTTAAAAGAAATCAATAGAAATCGATTCAGTTGTCTTAATTTAATAAAGTCCTACTACCCACTGTTTTTAAAGGATCCAAACACAACCACAGTGGGAACCAAACAACCTTGAGCCAGTTTTGGGGAGGATTTCCTTTGGATTTCCCCTGCAAGCAAAGTAGAGACAGTCACTGGGAGCACTGAGCAGTGCCTGAAGGAGCTCTCGGGTCGCCGACAGCCACTGTGCTCGCCTCTCACAGCGTCTGAGAAGACAAATGTTCCTGGTGCCGGGCTGCAAATGGATTAAAGCCGTGTTGATCCTCATCTGTCAGAACAATTAACAGGAGTAAAATACTTGCCCTACTTAAAGCAGATGGAAGGAGGGAGGACGGTGCTCTGCAGTGCTGTTCATAAGATTAATGTTGCCGAATGGACAGCAGAGCACTGGATTTATTTTCTGAACATTACGTGGATTTACAGGGATGTCAGTTACTGCTGAAAGCACAGACTGTGTTCTTAAAGGGTCCCTGTAGGGTACTGAGTGAGGCGTGGAAGACGCGTGGGGGAGGGGAATGGTGCATGAGATGTACAGCATTTTTAACAGCGAGGTATGACTTGTTGACCATTTTTTCCTGTTCTTATTTTTAAGCTCTGCTGAATTCAAGGCTTAACAGTAATCTGGCTTCTGAGAGGATATATAAATATTGCTATAAATATTTTTGGTAAAATAAATGGCAGAAATAGGACTGTGCTGACTTGAGCCCGCAGCTCTATGTTAGCAGGGAAGCACCGCGTCCCCTTTGCCCTCAGAGCAGGATCTGTGCTAAGAGGGCAGGAGGAAAGGAAACAACATATTAATTAAGAACAAGAGATCTAGGAGGGCTTTATTATTCTTTGACAGTGGAAGTAGAATAGGAAAATTGTTGAGGTTAGCAGAAGAGTGATAAAAGATGACAGTTGTGTGAGAAATAATATTTACAGGAGTGCTGAATCAAATTTTAATTATGGGAAGCTTACCAAGGAAGGAATCGGGCTGTTGGCAGAAGCTGACTGGCCCTGCAGGGGCCAGAACTGGGGGAGAGGGAGGGGTAGTATTGAGTAACCACTTGTCTTGTCACGGGCGTAGATTCTCTTCTTCCTTCACATGTGCTCCTCAAAATGTCTTTCATAAATTTTCTGCCCTGAAAGCCATTTCTCCCCATGTTTGTTCTTCCTCTTCTTGTCTTCTAGCCCCTCAGCTGCTGGAAAAGCAGTCAAAATCTTCAGCTCTCAGTGATGGCTTTCGTGTTAAAATCTGGCACCTGGCCACCTTACTGGAAAAGCTGCTGTGCTCTCAGATATCAGGATGGTCCACTAACCTGCGTGATGTCCTGTTTCTGAACAGGGACAGCTGAAGGGTGTAGATTCTAAGTTAACTGTCTGAAAACCAAGAGGCACTCGCTTTTCTCATGTCTTCCGAAACATATCCCACGTGCACCTTACCTGTCTAGATCCCTGTTTATCTTGATTTCAGCAGCAACATCTCTTCCTTTCTCAGTGCTTCTCCACCACCACTTGCAGCTGCCTCCTTGCTCATTCCTCTTTGTATGTCAGGCATGTGTTTTGATTTGCAAGCCCCCCCTTTTCTTTTGGTAATTACACTAGACATGGTTTTGAATGTTGCTCATGTGGAGTGTCCCAAGTGTGCATTCTTTTCAGGTTCTTTCAGATAGTCAAATAATCCTCTAAAATGAAAAAAATTTAATTCTTTTTTGATTTGAAAAAAATTTTTTATGTTTTATGTATCTGTTGCAAGCATTGTTTGTAAGTACAGCTTAGAAACTACTTAAATTATTTATTTTTATTTTAATTTTTTTAATGATATGTCATTGAGTATGCTATCACAGTTGTCCTGAGTTCTCCCTGTCCCTGCCTCCACCCAGCATACCCCACTCCCCCAGGCAGTCCCCACACCATTGTTCATGTCCATGGGTCATGTGTACGTTCTTTGGCTACTCCATTTCCTGTACTGTACTTTATATGCCCATGGCTATTTTGTAACTACCTATTTCTACTTCTTCACCCTCACCTCTTCACCCATTCCTCCACAACCCCTTCCATCTGACAACCTTCAGAATGCTCTGTGTATCCATGATTCTGTCTCTGTTCTTCTTGTTTGCTTAGTTTATTTTTTAGATTTCATTGTTGATAGGTTTGTATTTATTGCCATTTTATTGTTCATAGTTTTGATCTTCTTTTTCTTAAATAAGTTCCTTTAACATTTCATATAATAATGGTTTGCTGATGATGAACTCCTTTAGTTTTTTCTTGGAAGCTGTTTATTGGCCCTTTGATTCTAAATGATAGCTTTGCTGGGGAGAGTAATTTTGTTGTAGGTCCTTGCTTTTCATGATTTTGAATATTTCTTGCTAATCCCTTCCAGCCTGCAAAGCTTCTTTTGAGAAATCAGGGGATAGTTTTATATGGGAACACCTCTGTAGGAAGCTAACCGCTTTTTTCTCTTGCTGCTTTTAAGAGTCTCTCTTTATCTTTATTTAACCTTTAATATTTTAATCATGATGTGTCTTAGAGTGGGCCTCTTTGCATCCATCTTGTTATGGGACTCTGTGTGCTTCCTGGACTTGCATGTCTATTTCCTTCACCATATTAGGAGGTTTTCTTTCATTATTTTTTCAAATAGATTGTCAATTTCTTGTTCTTTCTCTTCTCATTCTGGCACCCCTGTTATGCAAATGTTGGAACTCTTGAAGTTGTCCCAGAGGCTGCTTATATTGTCCTCAATTTTCAGGGTTCTTTTTCCTTCTTGTTCTGATTGGTTGTTTTTGCCTCCTTATGTTCCAAATCATTGATTTGAATCTCAGCTTCATCCACTCTACTGTCGTTTTCCTGTAAATTTTCTTTATTTCAATTAGTGTATCCTTTGTTTCTAACTGGATCTTTTTTATACTGTTGAGGTCCTCACTAAGCTCCTTGAGCATCCTTATAACAGTGTTTTGAACTCTGCATCTGATAGGTTGCTTATCTTCATTTCATTTAGCTCTTTTGATGGAGTTTTGATCTGTGCTTTCATTTGGGCCATGTTTCTTTGTCTTCTAGTTTTGACACCCTCCCTGTGTTTGTTTCTATGTATTAGGAAGAGCTGCTTTGACTCTGTGTCTGGTAGTGTGGTCTAATGTAGTAAGTGTTCTGTAGGGTTCTGTGGCACAGCCTCCCCTATCACTCAAGCTGGGTACTTGAGGTACACCCTTAGTGTGGTCTGAGTACATGCTCCTCTTGTAGGTGAGGATTGGTTGCTGTTGGCAGATCAATGGGAGGGATTTAACCAGGCCAGTCAGCTGCAAGGATTGGTTGTGACCCCTGACCACCAAGCTCAGCCTTCTGTGGAGGATCAGCTGTGCAGGGTCTGGGTGGTGGTGCTCCAGTATGGTCTGTAGTTGTTCATTGGGTGTGCTGACCGTGGGGGTTTCCCGGGTGGTACAGGAGAAGGTCAGCCCCATCTGTGTTTTGCCTGGGGCACCCTTCCTGAGCTATAAAGCAATCTGAGATGGCTGCTACTTGTGTTGGGCTTGGAGATTCCCAGGTGAAACCAAGCTGTGTATCTAGGCTGGCTGGCTGCTAGGGGGATTTACTGAGGCCAGCTATTGCTTATTGTTTGTTGCTTGTTTGATAGGATTTAGGAAGTTATGAAGCAGGAGCCAAGAACAGCCATTCTATGGAAAAGCAGCTTGGGTGGGCCCATAAGTTGGGTGGGGCAGAGACTCTAGGAATCTCAAGGCAGGTCTAACAGTGTTAGCCAGGTCGATGGAGTCTCAGATATGGCACCAGTTTGCCAGCTCTGTGATGGGAAGCTTTAGAAAAGGGACAATAGACTCTGCTTGCCTTGATGCCAGACACTTCAGTTCCTCCCTTTATGCCACTGGCGCTTTTCAAGCTCCTTGCTACCCAGGTGCTGGAGCTCAGAGGGAGTGACTCTGAGTAGGTGAGTCCATTTCTGGGTTCTTTAAAAGAAACTGCTTGGGGCTCCAGAAGTTTCTTCCACTGATGCAATCCCCACTGGTTTTTGTAGCCAGAAGTTGTGGGGATTGATCTTCTGGCACTGGAACCCTGTGGCTTGGTGTGGAGTTGGGATACCTCACTCCAAAGATATCCCTTCCTCCTATTTATCCACCACATGTGGATGAGGGACCAACCCATTCCGAATCTGTGACCCCCTTACCAGTCTAAATGGATGTGGTGTCTTTAATTCTGTAGTTGTCAAACTTCCATTCAACTCATTTTCTGACAGCGAGTGATGGTTGTTCTGTAATGTAGTTGTAAGTTTGATGTGGTTGTGCAAAGAGGCGAGCCATGTCTACCTACACCCCCATATAGACCAGAAGTCCCTAAATTATGATCAATAAAATTATAATGCATTTATTTGATGACATTCACTTAGTCATTAAAATTATGCATATGAGGAATATGTAGCCACTTGGGAAAATCTTTTGAGAATAACACTGATTTAGCAACATATGTATGTTCTGATTATAGCTATTTAAAGAAAAACAGGGGAAGGTGGATGGATGGAGGTGGAACCAGGGCATAAAGGGGACACATGATAATCAAAAATACAATTTAAAAAAGAATGTTATTTAGGTGACATCTGTCCATACACAACCTGTCCTGTGGAGGGCTCTAGAGAATAAACTGCAGCGCAGAACTTAAACCACCTTAAAACAAGAGAAAAAGAAAGAAAAACAAAAAATTACAGATAAAAATTGGAGAGGACTGTGGAGAAATCTAATAGCTATTACAGTTGTGATTTTTGGGGGTGTAATTTCTTCATATAAAGTTGTTTTAAGGTAAAATATACTTAATGTTGACAATGGTTTTCATCTTAAACAGACTTACATAATTGATTTGAATGCTTCCTTTTGTTTTTAGATCGAGTGACTGAGAGTCATTGCCTGGGCTGTCTAGCTCTAGGTTCTCCGTCCTTGTACACTTGAGAGGCTCTATAGTTTCCTACCACTGCTGAAAGTCCACATTGTGTAATTGTGCAAATCACACAATGACCTTCAACTCCTGGCTTAGCGTTTCTGTAGTTCCCACTGCCCTATACAGAAGAATTGCGTAATGTTAATCTTTAACATGTATGTATTCTGTACTTACATTGTGTCAGGCACATTGCTGGGTGCTGTGAACCACTCAGACATAATTTCTATCCTCAAAGAATTTACAGACATGGTGCCAGAGACCCCAGAAACAGAGCCCTGAGTACTTTGCTAGATGCTGTCACAGTAATGAGAAAGGGGGACTTCCGGCCAAGATGGAGGCATAGGTAGACGCACTGTGCCTCCTCGCACAACCAAGATAGGGACAACAAAGATATAGAAACAAAATAACAACCAGAACTGACAGAAAATTGAAGTTTATGGAAGTCGGACAACCAAGGATTTAAAAATAGACACTTTCATCCAGACTGGTAGGAGGGGCGGAGTCGGGCAGCCAGGCGAGGGACGCGGAGTGGAGAGCTGAGCACCCAGGGCGGCGCGCAAGTCCACAGCAGGCAGACCCTGGGCGCACAATCAGCGGTGGCTGGTGGGCCCCGGCCAGGGGGTGGTGACTGGCAGACCCAGCCAGGTGGCCATTGTGAAGCAAGGCACTGCACGCAACTCAGGGTCCCAGCACCGGGAAATAGAGCTTTGGGTCACTGACTGAAAAGGAAGGTCCCACGGGGTGCACAGGCCCACCCACACTGGAATTGGTGCCAGAGGGGCCCGGTCGGCTTGCGGAAAGTGGCGGAAGGGTCTGGGGTCCTGCAGAGGGCGGAGTGGGTGCCATTGTTCCTTCTCGGACCCCGCCCCCACATACAACGTCACAACCCTGCGACTGGGGTGCCCCACCCAGGTGAACTCCTAAGGCTCCGCCCCTCACTACAGGAGCTCCACAAGACCAAAAAACCAAAACAAAACGAAAAACAGCAAAAAGATGGCTCCAACAGAAGAAGAATGGAAAGCCCCAGAACCCATCCTTTTAAGCGACCAAGAGATAGCCAACCTATCAGATGCACAGTTCAAAGCACTGGTTATCAAGATACTCACAGAATTGGCTGATTTTGGTCACAAACTAGCTGAAAAAATGCAGGCTACAG
>JAPYXV010005066.1:0-10840 GCA_028533065.1 Trachops cirrhosus
AGAGGACAGGTAGTCAGTGACCAGAGGGGAGAGGGGAGGGAATTTCAGGGGAGAAGGGAAGGGTTTACAGGAACAAATATAGAGGACACATGGACAAAACTAGGGAGGTTGGAAAGGGGAGGGAGGAGGGGAGGAATGGGTGGGTGGGCTGGAATGGGAATAAAGGATAGAAACTGTACTGAATAAACTGAAATAAAAACATAAATAAAAAGGAAAAAAATAAAGAAAAATAAATGAAAAAAAAATAAATACATTCTGTCCCTAATTAAAAATGAACATACAATGACATTCAAAATAGTTTTGTGAGGCTAATGAAAGGGAGAACTCTGATACCTTTGGATCAACAACAAGCAGCAAAAAAATAAAAACAACATTTTAAAAAAAGAGAGAAAAAGATAGAGGGACCAAATAAATAAACCAGAAATGAAAGAGGAGAAGTGATAACTGATACCACAGAACTACAAAGAAATACTCTGAACAACTTTATGCCAACAGACAGGACAACCTGGAAGAAATGGATAAATTCCTAGATACATATAATCTTCCAGGAATGAATCAAGAAGAAACAGAAACACTGAACAGAGGGATAACTACTGATAAAATGGAATTAGTAACCAAACCCCCCCCCCCGCAAAACTCTCAACTAACAATAATCCTGACCAGATGTCTTCAAAGGTGAATTTTACCAACTATTTAAAGAAAAATTAACATATATCCTTCTCAAACTCTTCCCAAAAAATGAAGAAGAAGGAAAGCTCCCAAGCTCATTATATGAGACTAGCACTACTTTGATGGCAAAACCCAACTAAGACATTACAGGGATAGGGAGAGAGAGAGAGAGAGAGAGAGAGAGAGAGAGAGAGAGAGAGAGAGAGAGAGAGAGAATGAATTATACATAATGTCCCTGATAAACAATAGATGTAAAAATCCTCAACAGTATATTAGTAAGCCAAATTCAGCAATACATTAATAAGATCATGCACCATGAAAGTAGGTTTTATTCCTGGATGCAAGATTGGTTCAACATCCATAAATCAATTTATGCAATAAACCACAAAAACAAAATGAAGAGTAAAAATCATATGATCATGTCAATAAATGCAGAAAAAGTATTTGTCAAAACCCAGCATCCCTTTATCATAAAAGTTCTCAGCAAAATGGGAACAGAGGGAACATATCTTAACATAAAAGCCACATATGACAAACCCACAGTGAACATTATACTCAATGGTATAAAGCTAAAAGCATTTTCCTTAGGATCAGAAACAAGACAAGGATGCCCACTTTCACCACTTTTATTCAGAATAGTATTGGAAGTCCTCGCCATTGGAAGTCAGACAAGATGAAGAATGGAAGGGCATCCAAATTGGAAAGGAAGAAGTAATGCAAAATAACTCTCAATAGCCCTCCTCCATGTGTCCCATCCCCCAGCCAGACTTGTGGGGGTGGGGATAGCCTATATTCCTGGACACCCCAAGTTCTGGACCCCATTACAAATTCCTCCTTTGGGGAGCCCTGGGGCATCCCAGACTACACCCTGTTACAAGATCAGGAGCAAGAGAAGGATGCCCACTTTTACCACTTCTATTCAACAGTGTACTGGAGATTCCAGTCAGTGTAATTAGTCAAGAAAAAGAAATAAAATGCATCCAGGTTGGAGAGGAGGAATTAAAATTATGTCTATTCATAGCTGACATGATCTTATATGTAGAGAAATCCCTAAGGAATCCACACACTATTAGAGCTATCAAGTTTATCAAGCTTATGGAATACAAGATCAATATACAGCAGTCACTTGTATTTCTAAACACTAGTAATGACCAATCCAAATATGAAATTTAAAAGTAACTGCATTTAAAATAGTGTAAAAAGAATAAAATAATAAGGAATACCATAGAAAAGAAGCAGAAGACTTGTCACTGAAAACTATAAGACATCGCTAAAAGAAATTGAAGACCTAATGAATGGAAAGATATCCTGTGTTCATAAAATGGGAGATTTAGTATTGTTAAGGTCTCAATACTCCCCAAATTGATGTACAGATTCAATGCAATTCTCATCAAAATCCCAGCTGCTTTTTTTTTTTTTTTGCAGAAATTGACAATCCTGAAATTCATGTGGAAATTCAAGGGATTCAGAACATATAAAACAATCATGAAAATAAACAAAGTTGACTGGTTCACAATCCCAATTTCACAATTTACTACAAAACTAAGTAATCAGGATTGTGTGATGCTGGGATAGGAGAGACATACAGATCAATGAAATATAATTCAAACTTCAGAAACAAAGCCTTACAGTTATAGTCAATTGATTTTTAATTAGGATGCCAAGATAGTTCAATAGGGAAATAATAGTCTTTCAATAAATTATGCTGAGAAACTTGGGTATCCACATATAAAAAATGAAATTGCCACAAAACATGTGCAAAAACTAACTCAAAATGGATCACGGACCTGGATACAAGGGCTGAAACTATGAGATTCTTATTAAAAACATAGATGAATATCCATGATCTTAGGGTCAGCAATGATTTCTTAGATATGACAACAAAAACTCAAGCAATAAAAGAAAAAACAGAGATACATCAGAGTACAATCATGTGTTGCATAATAATGGAGATACCTTCTGAGAAATGTGTCATTAGGCAATTTCATCATTGTACAAACATCATAGTGTACACTTAGACAAACCTAGATGGTATAGCTTACTACCCACCTAGGCTATATGGTACACCCTATTGCTCCTAGGCTACAAGCCTGTACAGCATGTTACTGTACAAAACAACATGATCAAATGAAGGACAAGAGAAATGATGCAATCAAGAAACATAGTAAACATGAGATGTAAGAGGCTGCTGCTGGTGTAACACAGCATATTGTTTTATAGCAAACATGTTTTATAAGTAAAAAATATATACTCTAAAATGACAATTAAAATTGTATTGTAGTTAATACATTAACCACTAACATGGTTGTTTATTATCATTATCAAATATTATATACTGTATATAATTTTGTGTGCTATGCTTTTATACAACCAGTAGCACAGTAAGTTTCTTTAACCAGAATTGCCATAAACACATTAGCAATGCATGTGCTATGAAGTTATGACAGCTACAATATCAGTAGGCTATAGGAATTTTTCAGCTCCATTATAATTTTATGAGACCACCATTGTTATGTGGGTCAACTGTACATCCACATTAAAAACTTTTATGCCTCAGAGGACACCATCAAGAAGGTGAAAAGACAACCCACCAACTAAGAGAAAATATTTTCAAATCATATATCTGGTAAGGGACTAGTATCCAGAATATCTAAAGAACACCTACAACTGAAGAATAAAAAGCATAACAACATTTTTAAAATGAACAAAGAATGTACAATTTTTTAAATAGAGAAATGGACATTGCTCCAAAGAATACAAATTGCTAACAGAACATGAAAAGATGCTCAACATCACTAGTCATTAGGGAAATGCAAATCAAAACCTTGATGAGATATATCTTCTCACCCACTAGGATGGGTGTAATAAAAAAGACAGACATAAAGTCTGTCTTTTTAGAAAGGATGTGGAGAAATTGGAACCCTCATACATTGATAATGGGAATGTAAAAGGGAGCAGCTGCAATGAAACATAGTTTGGCAGTTCCTTAAGAGCAAAGCATACAGGATTATGGAAAATGGTGGAGTAGGAAGCACAAGGAATCTGTCTCTCAACCTAGACAGCAATAATACTGGCAGAATCTATATGATGCAACTATTTTTGGAATTCTGGAATCCTTTGAAAGCTTGCTTCCAGGGGAGGAGTTGATAAATGGCAGTTAATTTCAGCTCACAGCACAGTAGCAGCTACCCATTTGCCAACCCCAGCCACATGACAGGCAGCTGTGCATATCCTCTTGGAACAGTTTACATGCAGCACACAGGAGCCAGGGTGTGCCAAAAGGACTCAGTCCTCTAAATACCAGAGGTATGTGCTCTAATCACTGATTGCTGCTTCTGAATACAGAGGTGAAGATAAAGGCAGGCATCCATTGTCCTTGTACTTTCAATAATGAAAGTACATTATGTACTTGTACTTTCAAAATGAATGTGCTTTCAATAATGAGGGGGAACACATTATTGTCCAGCCAAAGTGACTTGCAGGGCACTTAAGAGACTGGCATCTTCCTCCTCCCTTCATTTTTCTCTTTTGTCCTTTTGGGGGCCAGATATTAAACAATAGAATATTAAAAAGAATTGCATATGTGGAGAAAATTAGAAAATGACCTAGACATCCAGGGAAAGCTTGGAAAAGTAATAAGAAGACCTTAAATTCATACTTCAGGCTGATCCCAGCCCCAGAGACTGCCTACAACAATCGCTGAGAAGGGAGAAGAGTTGGCTTTCCACAGTCACCACATTGTTAGATTCAAATGTCCAGTGTTTAGCAGAAAGTAATAAGGTATATAAAGAAAAAAAAACATATGGCCCATTCAAATGAAAAACAAAATATTCACCAAAACTTTCCCTGAAAAAGATATGATGGCAGATATAGTAGACAAAACTTTAAAACAACTGTACAACAACAGCATACACATTTTCTCAAATGAACATGGATTATTTTCCAGAACAGACAGTATGTTAGGCCACAAAGTAAGCCTCAATAGATTTTAAAAGGTAGGTATCCTATACATTATCTTCTCTAACCACATGGGTGATAAAATTAGAGATTAATAACAAAAGAAAAATTATAAAATTCACAAATTTCTGAAAATTAAATAATATATTTTTAAATGAGTGGATCAAAGAAGAAGACACAAGGGAAATAAAAAATAATTAGAGAAAAATAAAAACACAGCATATTGAAACTTATGAAACATAGAAAAAGCTGTACTAAGAGGGAAATTTATAGCTATAAATGCTTGCAATTTAAAAAAAACATGAAAGATCTCAAATCAACAATCTAACTTTACAAATTAAGGAACAACAAAAAGTAGGAAGAAAATCCAAAGTGAACAGAGGATGGAAATAAAAAAGAATAGAACAGAGACAAATAAAACAGATAATGAAAAATAAAGGAAATTACCCCTTCCACCATATGAAGACATAGTGAGAAGGTTCTGGCTCTGAACCAGAAAGAGGGACCTCACCAAAACACAATCAGGGTGGCTCTTTTATCTTAGACTTCTCAATCTACAGAACTGTTTCTTGATGTCTCTGGGGAGCCCCTGGCCCAGATTTTCCAGACTCCACCCTACCTCTCCTCATTAGCTCTCCTGAGTTCACAAATGTCCACCAAGCTTTGGGATCTGTAGAAAATAAAAGATGAGACCCAGCATGACCATGCTGGCTAATTGGACCTCTCCTCAGAAATCCCTGGCCCTGGCTACAGAGGAGCATGGCAGCTCATGTGAGGAGGCAGTGATGCTGGCGGGCTCCCAAAGTTAAACCTATGGTGCAAGCAATTTGGTATTTAATAGAAGGCATCTCTATGGAAACAAATAAAAGCAAAGGTTAATAGTTGGAGCAGACTATAATCCTGGTTTCTGAATTCTGAAGGTAAGCGATGAAGATTTCCAGATGTCTGTCTCAAATTAACTTCAGATGGCGTGAAGACAGTGAGAGTCTGATAGATTCTTCTTGTCTGCCATTTGAATGTCTCTAGCTATTTCAGCAATAGGCACAAAGATAGTCCGTAGATGAGCTGTTGTGATTTTTCTGAAGTTTATTATCACGTTGTCTTACTTTAGCTTGCATCACCTTGGGGAAAAGGCAGTTTTAGTCCTCAATGATTTTAAATCAATGGATGGAAAAATGAAAATGTTAGTTTGGAAGGTTGCTGCACAATATTTAAGAAAACTAGAAAAATTCAGGATCCAGTCCAGTTTATAGGTAGAAAATATTTAAAAAGCAAAATACAATGAGCAGTACTTAGAGTCTAATTAAAAACACAATAGATAATGAACAGCATTCAGAATCTAATATCCACAAGTGGGTATTAGAGTTTCTATTGAAACAATTTTTTTCTCTAAAATCAATTGCATTTTTACCAAATATAGCCAAATTAAGACAAATTTATTTGCAAAAATAAGCCTAGCTTCAATTAAACTTGACCTTGTTATTTGCATAAGTTCAGCAACAATATTAATTAACCATATAGGCTCTTTTAAATCTACTTTGCTGGAAAGTTTTTATAAGGAATCTTCAGATTGACCTTAAAAAGACCTCTTAAGGCCAGAAAAGCCAAGGTGAGGACTTGCCATCAGACATTGCCTATACCTATTGTCTATACCTATATAGTCTATACCTATAGACTTTCAAGGTCCCCAAAATATTCCGAGTTTCTTTCTTTGCATCTCAAGGAAGAAACCTTTGTTTCTTACCTGGAATAAACACCATGAACCATGTAAGGAAAGTACAAGGCTGTTTTCCCAAGAGGCTTTTATTGGCTTCCAAAATAGAATCTTAATTCCTTAAAGCTGTCTGGTCATATTTGAGTCTATTAATGTCTTAAGCATGACATTCAAGTCAAAACCAAAAATTCCACTTCTGTGAATTTATCTTAAAAAACCTGACACTCTAATTTGAGTATATATACTGTTCATTATAGCCAAGATTTGGAAGCAGCCCAAATGTCTATCACTAGATGTGTGAATAAAACAGCTATGTTACATTTACACAAGGGAGTACTTACTACTTGGGATAAAATCCTCCACAAAATAATATAAAACCAAATTCAGCAGCCTATTAAAAAGATCATATGCCATAACTGAAGCCTTCTGGTCAAGATGGCAGACTAGGTAAACACTGTACTTGCCTCCTCCCACAACCACGTCAAAATCACAATGAAACTACAGAACAACCATCACTGAGAACTACTTGAAATCTAGCTGAACAGAAGTCCAATAACTAAGAATATACAGAAGCCACACTAAGAGGGGCAGAGACACAGGATGGGGTGGTCCCTCACCCATGTGCAGCAGTTAAAAGTCAGGAGGGATATCTCAGCTTTGGAGATTCCCCTTGAGGAGCAAGGTGTCCCAGCCCTATACCAAGGTCCCCAGCTCAGGGTTCCAGTGCTGAGAAGGGAAGTCCCCATAACTTCTGGCTGTGAAAACCAGTGGAGATTGTGGCTGGAGTCCAGGTGTTCTTCCTAAAGGGCTCACATGTGGACTTACTGGCTAACAGACTCACTTACTCTGAGCTCCAGTACTGGAGCAGCAGCTTGAAAGGTTCTAAGAACATATAAACAGTAAATGAATTGTCTTGCTTCAGGGCAGCTGGAGAGGGATCTTTCTCCCAGACAGAAGTGCTGGCAGAAGTCATCATGCCTTTACTGAGCCCTCCCCCTGCAGGTGTGGGACTCCACCATATCATCAACCTGGATGGCACTGTTCACCCCACCCTGGAGATTACCTGAGACCGCACCTCATTCAACTTTCTAGCCCACCTAAACTGCTTTTATTGGCTTTTCCACATAAGCAGCCTATCTTGGCTCATGCCACAGACCTTCCGAAAATGTCTCATATGTTCACAAATGCCAAAAAAAACCCCAGAAACTGGTATCAGCACACCCCATACCTCTTGCTAAGGAGCCCCAAGCCTGGTACTAGCAGAGCCAGATTCAGCTTGCAACTTAGCCTTTCCCAGATACTTCCAACACCAGCACAAGTGGCAACCATTTGCAGATCTAAGCTGACCTTGGCATGCATCTCTCAATAGGCCCCAGCACCAACATACCCAGTAGCCAGCCAGCTTCACATCAAATAAGAGCACCACCCAACCACCTCACAACTGACATACTCAAAGGGCATACTCAGCAGGCACCAGAGGCCCACTAAAGTGAATCTTGCTCTGTAGGGTCAGCCCTTATACAACAGCCCCTCTACTGTAGTCACAACCAATCTTCACAACCTATCATCCTGAGGGTCAGTTACTCCCACTGAAGTGCAAACAGCAATCAGGCTAAACTATATCAGGAGGGCACAAACAACCCACAAAAGAAACACATCTGGAACATCTGGCCCAGGTGACCAGGAAGCTGCACCACTGAGCCCCACAGGAAGCCCTATGCATAAGGCCACTCTGCCAAACCTGGGAGATGTGGCAGCTCTACCTAATACATAGAAACAAACACAGGGAGGCTGCCAAAATGATGAGATAAAGAAAGATGGTGCAAATAAAAGAACAGAATAAAACTCCAGAAAAAGAGCTAAACAAAATGGAAGCAAGCAACCTACCAGATGCAGAATTCAAAACACTGGTCATAAGGATGCTAAATGCTCTCAGTGAGAACTTCTACAAAAAGATAGGAAACATAAAAACAGAGATTGAAAACATTAAAAAGAGTCAGAAATGAAGAATATAATAACTGAAATGAAGAATACATTAGGGGAATTAACAGCAGATTAGATGAAACAGAGGGTGAAATCAGCAATCTGAAAGATAAGGTAGCAGAGAACAGCAAAAACAAAAAAGAATTCACCTCAAATGAGGATGAGACAAGTGTACCAGCACTTGCATCATGGGTGTAGCAGAAGGAGAAGAGAGCAAGGTATTGAAAACCTATTTGAAAAAATATTGATGGAAAATTTCCCTAACTTGGTAAAGTACAAGGACATACAAGCCCCAGAAGTGCAGAGATGAATCCAAACAAGATGAACCCAAAGAGGCTGACATGAAGACACATCATAATTAAAATGCCAGAGGTTAAGGACAAAGATAAAATCTTAAAAGGAACAAGAGAAAAGCAGTTAGTTACCACAAGAGAGGTCCCACAAGACTGTCAGCTGATTTTGCAATAGAAACTTTGCAGGCCAGAAGGAATTGGTACAAAATATTCAAAGTGATGAAAAGAAAGGACCTACAACCAAGATTACTGTACCCTGCAGTTATCATTTAGAATCATAGGAAATATAAAGAGCTTCCCTGACAAGAAAAAGCTAAAGCAGTTCTTCACCACCAAACCACTATGAGAAATGTTAAAGGGTCTTCTTTCAGATGAGGAAGAAAGAGATAAAAATATTAATAATAAAATGTCAGTAACTACATACTAATGAACAATTACTTTAAGTATAAATGGATTAAATGCTCCAATCAAAAGGCATACAGTGGCTGAATGGATGAGAAAACAAGACTCATATATATGCTGCCTACAAAAGACCTACTTCAGATCGAAAGATACACACAGACTGAAATGGAAACAAGCATAAGCTGGGGTAGCAATACTTATATCAGACAAAATAGACTTTAAAACAAAGGCTATTACAAAAGACAAGGAAGGACCCAGCAATGCCATTTCTGAGTATTTAGCTGAGGAAACCCAAAACACTAAATTGAAAAGATATATGGATCCATATTTTCTCTTCTTTTTTATTATTGTGTTTGTATTTTGAATATTCTGTGGGACTAGACAATCCCACTTTGATAAACTTTCTGTTAACCTTACTTTATTTAAATTTTTTTAAAAATATATTTTATTGACTATACTATTACAGTTGTCCCATCTTCCTCCCTTTAATCCCCTCCACCCTGCACACCCCCTCCCACCTGCATTCCCTTCTTTGAGTTGATGTCCATGGGTCCTACAAATAAATTCTTTGGCTTCTACATTTCCTATACTATTCTTACCCTCCCCGTCTATTTTATACCTACCATTTAAGCTACTTATTCTCTGTACCTTTTCCCCTTCTCTTCCCCTCTCACTCCCCCACTGGTAACCCTCCATATGATCTCCATTTCTGTGATTCTGTTCATGTTCTGGTTGTTTGCTTAGTTTGTTTTTGTTTTAGGTTTGGTTGTTAATAACTGTAAGTTTTTGTCACTTTACTGTTCATATTTTTTATCTTCTTTTTCTTAGTTAACACCCTTTAACATTTCATAGAATAAGAGCTGGGTGATGATGATCTCTTTTAACTTGACTTACCTGGGAAGCACTTTATCTGCCCTTCCATTCTAAATGAAAGCTTTGCTAGAGAGAATAATCTTGGATGTAGGCCCTTGCCTTTTATGACTTCCAATACTTCTTTCCAGCCCCTTGTTGCCTACAAGGTTTCTTTTGAGAAATCAGCTGCTACTCTCCTGTAAACTCCTTTGTAGGTAACTCTTTCCTTTCCTCTTGCTGCTTTTAAGTTTCTCTCCTTATCTTTAATCTTGGGTAATGTAATTATGATGTGCCTTGGTATGTTCCTCCTTGGGTCCAACTGCTTTGGGACTTTCTGAGCTTCCTGGACTTCCTGAAAGCCTATTTCCCTTGCCAGATTGGGGAAATTCTCTTCCATTATTTTTTCAAATAAGTTTTCCATTTCTTGCTCTTCCTCTCCTCCTGGCACCCCTATGATTCAAGTGTTGGAACGTTTAAAGATGTCCTGGAGGTTCCAAAGCCTGAGCTCATTTTTCTGAATTCTTATTTCTTTTTTTTTTACTTGTATTTTATTTTTATTTTTTAAATTTTTTTATTTTAGTTTATTCAGTACAGTTTCTATCCTTTATTCCCATTCCAGCCCACCCACCCATTCCTCCCCTTCTCCCTCCCCTTTCCAACCTCCCTAGTTTTGTCCATGTGTCCTCTATATTTGTTCCTGTAAACCCTTCCCTTCTCCCCTGAAATTCCCTCCCCTCTCCCCTCTGGTCACTGACTACCTGTCCTCTATTTCAGTGTCTTTTGTTATATTTTACTTCTTTCTTTGTTTTGTTGTTTAGGTTCCTGTTAATGGCAAGATCATATGGTATTTGTCTTTCACTGCCTGGCTTATTTCGCTTAGCATAATGCTTTCCAATTCTATCCATGCTGTTGCAAAGGGTATGAGCTCCTTCTTTCTTTTGGCTGCATAGAATTCCATTGTGTAAATGTA
>JAPYXV010005067.1:0-10840 GCA_028533065.1 Trachops cirrhosus
AAAAAAAAAAAAGAATCCAGATCTGATTTTAAAGCTAGTATTTTGTAAGTGGAAGCTAAGGTATCAGAAGTCTTAGCTGACAGATGTTTCTGGCTTGGGAGACATGGCAGACAGACTGTGACATCATTAAATAAGATATATTAGAAATATGAAATAAAAAAGATTATGTAGCTATAAGGTAGGGAGAGTGGAGTTTAAAATCTGACTTTGGATATTACACTTGAAATGCCTGAGAGACAGCTAGGTGGAGTAGTACAGCAAGCTGTTGCATTATTAATGTTACTTATGAGTCTAACAAAGATATCAAACATTATGTCCAAAATTAAAAATGTGAATTCTTCAGAGTAACTTGTGAAATTCGTCTTCAGCTAGAGTTTAAGGCATGGTGACTTCTAAGTGTGGAATTTTTCTATCTAATATCTATTTTTTTTGTAAAGGGAACCTTCCCCACCATATATATCACAAAGACACAGACAACAGAAGGTGATAAGTAGCCAGAGGGAAAGGGAGGTGGGGAAGGGTAGGTAGAGTAATGGGAGTAAAATGGGAATGGAAAGACTTTGTTTGGGGTGATGGATGCATGATGCAGTGTGCAGATGTTTTGAGCTGTACACTTGAAACCTGTATGGTTTTGTGAACCAGTGTCACCCCAATAAATTCAATTAAAAAGCATCTTTTGGAGATAATTACTGAAATATTTACAGATGTTATACTTCCTATTTTTGTGTATTTTTGAAGATTTCCATAATAAAGTATACATCTTTAAAACCAAAGAAGTTAGAAAGACATTGAAGAAATGAACACATTTGTGGTTGGGTGAAGGTACTAAAAATGTTTTTATTTTATTTATTTATTTATTTAATTGTTGTTCAAGTGCAACAAACACCAATTCAAAAGAACCTGTGCACCCCAAGTTCATAGCAGGACAATTTACAATAGCCAAGTGCTGGAAGCAACCTAAATGCCCACCAGTAAATGAGTGGATAGAAAAACTATGGTACATTTATATGACAGAATACTATGCCAGAATATACGACAGAATCAGAAAAAAAGGAGCTCCTACCCTTTGTGACAGCAGGGATGGAACTGGAGAGTATTATGCTAAATGAAATAAGCCAGGTAGTGAAAGACAAATACCATGTGATCTCCTCTATAAGTGGAACCTAATCAATAAAACAAACAAGCAAGCAAAATATAACTAGAAACACTGAAATAAAAATATTTTTCTTTAATTTTTCTATGTTCTCTGTATTCTTTTATTTGAACATTTTTAGTTTTCATAAAGACAAAACAAAAATATTTAAAAAAAGATTAAGTTCTTTCATATCTTTGCCACTTTCTGTATTAGGACTGCATTTTTTTCCTTTATAAACTGATAGATTTTCTTTTCACAGTCATACATTCTGAAAGCTGTATACATGACACTTTGCTCCCTTGTCCTTGAAATTAGGATTCTCTACTTAAGCTTTGGACAAGCTACTTAACTCTTTGACTCTCAGTTTCTTTATCTGTTAAAGTGGAAAAAAGAGACATAAATGACAATGTATGCAAATAAGAAGGCAGGGAACTAATAGTTGGTGAATTTCAGACATTGTGCTAGGAATTTTATACATATTTATTCCTCTCAAAAATAGTTATTTTAATAAGAAAAATATGACTATCCCAATATTAAGTGAACAAAGGCTATGTATAATTTATTCAATTGAAAAATATTTATTGAGTACCTACTATGTTTTAGGCCCGTGCTAAATGTAATACCATTGGTCAATAAATAGGTAAATAAATGGTCATCTCTACATTAATCACAATCAAAGGAATGGAAGTGAAAACAAAAATGACTTTTCCATTTTCATTTATTAAATGATCAATGTTCAAAATAAATGTTCCCTCCATGGTTAGAAAAATGTGGTGCTTTGGGATCTTTTACTGCAGGTAGATGCATAATCTTCTTGAAGGCACTTGAGCAATGTGTATAAAATAGCTTAAAATGTATATATTTCTAAAAAATGTCCAACCAGGACCATGAGATTGCACTCCTAGCAATACAATGTAGTTTCCAAATACAATTTGGGAAAGTACCAAAATATCAAAAAGAAAGAGAACTCCTTGGAAATGGTTACTTCAAGGTGAAAGGCAGGAAATGAACAAGGTGAGTATGGCACATCTTGTTGTGACAGGTAGCAAGCAATTAAAGACTACTTTAGCCCTGGCCAGGTAGCTCAGTTGCTTAGAGCATTGTCACCATATGCCAAGGTTACAGGTTTGATCTCTGGTAAGGGCACATATGAGAAGCAACCAAATAATGCATAAGTAAGTGAAACAACGAATTGATTTTTCTCTCTCTCTCTCAAATCAATAATAATAATAATAAACTTTAAAGACTAGTGTGGTCATCTCAAAAGGATACAGGATCCAAATGAAAGAGATATCCACACACCACACATGGAACAATTTGAATATCAGTAAGGTTAAATGAATTTAAACATATTAAATATACTTCATCCCTCTCATCCCAACTCACTGATTACCATGCAAAATACTAGGGAACCAACTCATTTTGAAAATCAATAAAGGGTAAGTAAGAAAGAAGCATTTATCTTGCCTTTCCTTACTGTAACATGGGTAACCAAATGGTAGTTGAAGGGGTTTTTCTTCATAAAAATATTCTAGCTAACAAAGGAAGATTAAATAATAGGATATCATTTTGCAATCCCTAATGAATGGATTTATAAATTGAATATCAGTGGCTGCTAAGTCATAAAATGAAAGACACCTAAATATTGTGCCTCTTAATATTAATCACCTGTAAGTGGTCTTAACAAAAAAATTTAATCTCAGTATGATTAAGCTTCTAGATACCAACTACCAATTAATAAGAAACACTGAGGATAGAGGGCCATGTTAAATTACACCACAGGGATGCAGCCAACGAAAAGCAGGCTCTGGAAATTCTACAAGGCAAACAACTTTGTTTCTTCAAAAAAATTACATTGCAAGAAAAAAAAAAGACAAGGGAGAATGCTAACTTGAGACTTTACGAGACATGACAATCAACTGTAATTTGTGGAGATTGTTTTTTTTATTTTTATTTTATGTAATTCAACTTTTTTGACATTTTTTAATTGACATTTATAAAATAATTAGAAAACACTATCATATATGTAATGACATTAAGGCAGTATTGTCAATTTTTTTAAGGACGTGAAAATCTTCTAAAGTTGTGATATAGTATTTAGAGATGCATACTGAGGTATTTATGGATGAAATAATATATCTGGGATTTACTTCAAAACATATTGTAACATGGAGGTGCGAGAGTAAGATTACACATAAAACTAGACTGGCTATGCCCTGACTGGTGTGGCTCAGTGGGCTGGCTGTCATCTCACAAACTGAAAGGTTGCCTGTTCAATTCCTGGTCAGGGCACATGCATGGGTTGGAAGTTCTGTTCCAGGTTGGGGGTGTGCGAGAGGCAAATGATCAATGTTTCTCTCCCTCTCTTTCTCCTTCTTTTCCCCTCTAAAAGTAAAAATAAATAAAATCTTAAAAAAAAGACTGGCCATGAGTTGATAATTACTGAAGCTGGTGATGGGGGCTTTGGGGTACATTATAATATTGTGTATTTTTATATATGTTCTCATTTTCACAATAAAGTTAAAAAAGTATACACATTTTTGATTTAGTACTTCAACTACTAAAGATTTATGTGCAAAGACATTTATTACAGTATTGTTTAAAAGAGCAAAAGTAATAAAAATGAAATAAGGTTTCAAATAATGTAACCAAACATGATGAAATACTATGCAGCTGTTAAAAATAAGGGTTATGTATGTATTGATACGGCCTAATCTTCATGGTGTATAGATAAGTAAAAATAGCAGTGTACAGAGATTAGCTACCATTTTTGTAAACTCTTAGTGTTATGTATAACCTTATGCAAACATAAAAGTGAGGAAGTATACACAAGACCTTGATAGCAGTTATCAGTAAATAGTAGTTAATAGGGTAAAAAGGGGGCAGATAGTATGGAGATTTATGTCTGTATACTAAAATTGTATTAACTTTAAACATTTTATCTTGTGCATGTGTATTAACTATTCATGTATGACTTTTTAATGTCATAGCTTTGAGCTCCTCCAACTGTACATCTTAATTATTAAACCACTTAAAGAAAAATGGCATGCAGAACACTGCTCTCTAATCCTTTGTGGCACATGCATATGCTTTTATGGAACATGCAAGATTTCTGAAGTGGATGGTATTTGGAGTGCAACAGGCCCCTCTGCCCCCACCACTGCCTGGCTGCCCCAAGGGCTGAGGGGACCTACTTCTTAAAATTTCTCAGATTCACAAGTCCTGATCCAAATGTCATTGGGGTTGGATCAAGGCTCTTCTCCCTATCATTGTCATCACCTACAGCTACAATACCAAAATTCTAAAGACATACTTAATTCAGAACAGGTGAAATCCTAGATATTCCATTTAAAATTACTTTTTCATTTTAATCCATAGATTGGATTAAATTAGAAGAAATTTTACTTACATTAATCTTTACAAATGATAACCATATACAATTTGTTTTTGGGAGCAATCCTTGTTGTCAAGGTTTTTTTTTTTTAATCATAATTTTATTTAGCCTTGAAAGTGAACTGGCAGATAATCCCTTGTTTTTGTAGGTGAAACTACTTTCTCTGAAGGGGTAGAGACTTTGATGACTTTTTATGTCCTTTTACAATCACTAATTTATTCAGGTCCTCTACATCTTCTTGAACCAATTTCGATATTTTTGTAAAAATCCATTCTGTCTAGATTTCAAATATATTAGAATAAAGTCATGCATAGGAACTACTTAAAAAGAATCTGCCCCTTCCTCATTCATAATAGTAAACGTGTTGCTTCTAGATCAGATTTGTCGATCTTATGTATCTTATTAAATAAACAACCACTAGGTTAAGTCTACTATTTTCTACTTTACTAATTTTTTCTTTTATTTTCAATAATCATTCTTTCTGTTGTCTTGGGTTTTAGGTGGTAATTTTTTCCTAACTTTTAGAGTTGACCATTCATTCAATGTGCTTGGTATATGACTTGCAATGACTTGGGTGTTGAAGATCAATATTTGAAGAACAAAACCCCTACCTTCTATCCTTGGCTTCTGACAGGAGTATGGCTTTGGCTACAATGAACTGGTTTTGATATATAGAATTCACTGTCATTCATTTCTAGTTTGTAATTTTACTTCTGGTTTTTCTTGAAATCAAGGTATACTTGGTTTTATAAATGGCAGATTTCTTTTGGCTACTTTTCTGTTAACCTCTAATCTTCTGATTTGATTTTTTCAGTTAAAAGACAGAGGAGACAACGTTTTATTGACTTGGCTGTTGTGAACAGATAGCTATAGGTACCCAGCACTAATTTGCATTTCTAACCTTTTGAATGAAATACTTGTCATGTACTTTACTATACTTTACTACTGGTTTTCAGAATGAATTATCACAAGTGGTTATAAGGGCATTTTGATATTTGACACATTCATAAGGCCCTCCTTAATGGTAACACTATTTATTAATGATTAATAGCTAATACCCATTTATTCAGCATAGGTTTTATATAAAATACCTGAAGTCCTCACAAAAACTCTATTAGGTAGGTATAATTATCATGGCTTAAAAATAATTAAACTGAGGAAAAGAGAGACAACATAGTTGGCCCAATGCTATACAGTCAGTAACTGGTAGAAATGAAATAATATTAAGTTAAGGTATATGCCATGGCAAAAGGCACATTCACAAGATATTCTAATAGAGGCATTTTCTATTAGGAATTCTCAGAAGTTTAATAGATTCTGAGTAGCAACAGAGATGTTTTACATTCATATTAATATTTTTTCACCATAGTTTCTCTGATACATAGTAAACAGTGAGTGTGAGGCAAAAAGAATTCCCACATTTATTAAATTTTCTTCTGGCATGAGATGCCTGATGTTCCACAATGGATATGATAAATGAAGGTTTTCTGACATTATACTGTATTAGGCTTTATTTAATATTAAGTCAGATGTAAACTCCATATAAAGGTTTTCCTATATCCCTAATATTCAAGGGTTTCTAACCAGTATGGATTCTGTAGTGTTCAATGAGCTGTGAACCAAGAATAAAGGCCTGCCCACATTCTCTACATTCATAAGGTTTGATACCAGGATGAATTCTCTGATGTTCAGTAAGTTGTGAACTACGAATAAAGGCCATCCCACATTCCCGACATTGATAGGGTTTCTCACAAGTATGAATTCGCTGATGATGAGTCAGTTGTGAAACACGAATAAAGGCTTTCCCACATTCCTTACATTCATAGGGTTTGTCACCTGTATGAATTCTTTGATGTTGAATAAGGTATGAACTACGACTAAAGGCCTTCCCACAGTCCTTACATTCATAGGGTCTGTCACCAGTATGAACTCTCTGATGTCGAGTAAGCTGTGCATGCTGTCTAAAGGCCTTTCCACATTCCTTACATTCATAAGGTTTCTCCCCAGAATGAATTCTTTGATGTCGAGTAACTTCTGAGCTATGAATAAAGCCCTTTCCACATTCCTTACATTCATAGGGTTTCTCACCATTATGAATTCTCTGATGCACAGTAAGTTGTGAATGCTGTCTAAAGGCCTTCCCACATTCTTTACACTGATAGGGTCTAGCACCTGTATGAATTCTTCGATGAACAGTAAGTTGTGAGCCACGAATAAAAGCCTTCCCACAATCTTTACATACATAAGGTTTCTCACCTGTATGAGTTCTTTGATGCAGAATGAGTTGTGAATGCTGTCTAAAGGTTTTGCCACATTGTTTACATTCATAGGGTTTGACACCTGTATGAAGTCTCTGATGTAGAGTAAGTTCTGAAGAACGACCAAAGGCCTTCCCACATTCCTTACAGTCATAAGGTTTCTCACCTGTATGAATTCTCTGATGTTGAACAAGGTGTGAGGCTCGACTAAAGGCCTTCCCACACTCCTTACATTCAAAGGGTTTTTCACCAGTATGAGTTTTCTGATGTTGCATAAGGTGTGAGCCACAGCTAAATGCTTTCCCACATTCATTACATTCAATTAGTTTCTTGCCAATCTCATTGCTCTGATGTAGAGTGAGGGATGTATGATGCTCAAATGTGGGTATGTTTTCATATGTGATTTTCACTTGCTTGAAATAACAATCCTTGTTTACTTGTTTTTCAAATTGGTGTTTGTATTCCCAGTCTTCTTTAAAACTAGCACTCTCAAAATCACAGCATTTAAGGCTTTCCATTAGCTCCCAACTGAATGCCTTTACTTCTAAAATATCTTTAAGAGGAAATTTCTCACATCTGGACTCCAAGTCTGAAAAATAAAAAACATAAATAAACACAAGCTGTTCTCCTCTTCTAAGAGAAATAAAAAATAATTCTATAGTAGACTAGAGAGAAAAAATGAAAATAATGACCATAAAGGGTGAATGGCTTATACTGAGGCAGGATAGAAAGCAGTTAGGGAAAACTGCCTAAGTGGAATGAGGAAGTAGGAGTGGATATCACAAGCCCACAGTACTAGGTCCTCTCACCAGAGACGCAGGCTCTATCCATGATCATAGGGAAATAGTTTATGGCAGGTAACTCCTGCTGTGGTGGTTGCAGAAGTCAACAACAACAAAAATTGGCTAAAGCCAGATCAATCCAAGATGAAGGAAAAACAGGGAAAGACCCATAATGAAAACTGATACCACAAGTAGAAGGGGGGCTAAGGAGATGAACGCCATGACCCTTTCAGAAGAACCACATTAGGGACAAGGTCCCTCCCAAACAGAAGATGTAGTCAGAATTTGGTGCCACAAAGTTCAGAAATAATCTACCCTTGGAAACATACAAAATTCCAAGGACGGACTGACCTAGCATGCAACTCATTTAGGAGTTCACCCGTGTCCACATGCATGTATACTTTCACTTTTTCACAGCAATGCCCTGTAAGATTTGCAGCCAGGGAAGTAACAGGACACTCAACCCCTGATCCTGACTCCAGGAATCCTATTTGTCTCTACCTAAATAAAATTTGCTCTTGCTCTCACTCATTCTGACTCGAACTTGTTCCTGAATTCTTTCCTGTGTGAGTCAAGAGCCTGGAGGTCCCAAACCTTACCAGCCCCTGGAATGGAACTGGTCTCAGATATTAATTGTGCAATTTCTAAAAAACACATAAAAGCTCAAATATGAGAGCTTATATGGTGCCAGAGGGCATGAAGACACATTAAGCCAGGGGTTCTCCATTTTGATAGGAATCAGAATTATCCTGGAAGCCTGTTAACAATACCAATGTCCAAGAACCACCCCAGACTGAATCAAAATCTCTAGGAGTAAGGCTAAAGCATGTGTGTGCATGTGCCCATGTATACATACATGTCTGTCTCTATATTTTAAAAGTTATATGTAAAATTCATATAACATAAAAAATTTCCATTTAACCATTTAAAACAATTCAATGGTTTGCAATACATTCCTAATGTCATCATGCAACCATCTCCACTATCTAGTTGTGGAAAATTCTCATCACCCCAGATAGAAATCCTGTGCTCATTGAGCAGTCACTCCCCATTCCTCTGGCCCCTGAAAATCACTAATGGTAAGGAACCACTAATTCTGTCTTTATGAATTTGCCCATTCTGGGAATTTCATATAAATAAGGTATTTATATTTTTAACTCTAACACACTGCTGATGCCACTTAAAATGAAAATCTCTGCTTAAGCTTTTCACAGCCTTCCCATTGCATTAATTCTAAACACATGTCCATGGGCTCTTGACAAAGCAGGTCACTGATTTTCATTGCTGTCACTCTGTCTCAACCAGGGACAGTACATCTTCATATTGAACACTCCCCTCCCCTGCTTCTATGTACCAAAACCACAGGCTTCCTTCAAGCATCTAGACTAACCCTAGGTCTTTCCCATCTTATACCTCAGGTTCTTTCCATCATGTTCTTCCATTTATCAGGAATCCTGGACTCTTTGTATGACTGCTTTTCTCATCCTTTTGGCCTCAGATTAAAACATGCACTTTCAAAAAAGCTCTCAGCGTGATAACCCTAGGCATACACCTTGATTCTCTCTCACATCTTGCAACTTATTAGTTGTAATTACATTTTCATTTACTTATTATCTGTTGACCTGTTTGCTTTCTTGCTCCTAAGTCTCCTGAAACACAGAAACAATGCCTTTTTCTTTAGTCATTGTCACAAAAATTTAGCATATAATTGGCTTTTAATAATGGGTTGTTTGATGAATAAATATTGGTTTCTAGAGATAGACCAATGGAACACAAACAGAAAGGCCAGAAGTAGAGTGAAGTTTATATGACAATTAAATTTATTATAAAGGTGGTATCTCAGAGGCGATAAGAATAGTTTTTGCAATAAATAACACTGGGGTAAGATAAAAGATAAAAGTGGATCCATACATTATGCCATCAAACACCCTAAACAACTCAAAATTGAGTTTTACTCTTAAAAGAAAATAGAAACCATATAAATAGTGGAAGGAAACATAGTGGTGTTAACTTAAAAATAAAATGGCTTTCTGAATTGAGAGACAACAAAGTGTTTATTTGAGATTAATAAGAATAGCTATTTGGGAATGGGAATCATTAGTTAAGGCAAAAGCCCCAAAATGTTTTTATTGAACTCAAACACTTTGTTGCCTCTTATTTCAAAAGGCTTTTTATTTTTAAATTCACATATCTGGTGTAGTAAATAGGATCTAAAGTGTCGTCACCTGCATGGTCCAGCATTTCCTTAAACCTGCTATACTAACTGTAGAGCCTCTTTTGTGGTCACCATTCCCATGGACTGCTGTCTCTTTGACTGTGAAGTCCTTTTAGATTTGAACATCCCTCCTTTTCTTTTCTTTTTTTATTGCTGTTGAGGTGCCTTTGAGATCAGGAGGGGTTTTTCCTGGAGTGGAGGGAGTGACTGCTAGGTGCCAGCAAGTCAGGAGATGCCCTAGGAGTTTACTACTGCATGGGAAATAGGTTTTTTCTCAGGAGGGAATTTTCATAGCCCACACTTGTAACAAGTGCCTTGGAGGCTCCTTGATGGGTAAGTACTTATTTAATTTTGCATGCTTTTGTTTCCTTTTTTTGTCTCTATCTGTTATGTTGTCATAAAAAAATTCCATGAAGATAGAAATCCAAAACTCTCAGGGACAATAAAATACACACCTTAATTGATACCCTGGTTGGTGTAGCTCAGTGGATTGAGCACGAGCCTGTGAACCAAAGGGTCCTGGTTTGACTCCCAGTCAGGGCACATGTCTGGGTTGCAGACTGGGTCTCCAGTTAGGAGGTATGCAAGAGGCAACCATACACTGGTGTTTCTCTCCCTTTCTCCCTTCCTTCCCCATTCTCTAAAAATAAATAAATAAATAAAATCTTTGAAAAAAATAAAAATATTAAAAAAATACATACCTTAATTGAAAATCGAAAGTTTCCAAAAGACAATTTCTAAATAAATCCTAAAAAAGCCTTCTGGCCATCTGAATAGGTGCTTTAAGATTTCTTGTTACCACACCCGGGTGAATACCTAAGGCTGCACCCCTCACTACATAACAGGTGCATCAAAACAAAAAAAAAATGGCCGCAATGAAAGAACAGATCAAAGCTCCAGGAAAAATACAACTAAGTGGTAAAGAGATAGCCAACCTATCACACGCACAGTTCAAAACACCCGTAATCAGGATGCTCAGACAATTGGTTGAATTTGGTCACAAATTAGATGAAAAATGAAGGCTATGCTAAGTGAAATAAAGGAAAATGTATAGGG
>JAPYXV010005068.1:0-10838 GCA_028533065.1 Trachops cirrhosus
GTATTTGTCCCTCACCGCCTGGCTTATTTCACTTAGCATAATGCTCTCCAGTTCCATCCATGCTATTGCAAAGGGTAGGAGCTCCTTCTTTCTTTCAGCTGCATAGAATTCCATTGTGTAAATGTACCATAGTTTTTTGATCCATTCATTTACTGATGGGCACCTAGGTTGCTTCCAGCACTTGGCTATTGTAAATTGTGCTGTTATGAACATTGGGGTGCATAGGTTCTTTTGGATTGGTGCTTCAGGGTTCCTAGGATATAATCCCAACAGTGGAATTGCCGGGTGAAAGGGAAGTTCCATTTTTAGTTTTCTGAGGAAGTTCCATACTGTTTTCCACAGTGGTTGTACCAGTCTGCAATCCCACCAACAGTGCACTAGGGTTCCCTTTTCTCTACAGCCTCTCCAACACTTGTTGTTTGCTGCTTTGTCTATGATGGCCATTCTGACCAGTGTGAAGTGGTATCTCATTGTGGTTTTAATTTGCATCTCTCTGATAGCTAGCCATACTGAGCATCTTTTCATATGTCTCTGGACCCTCTTATGTCCTCCTTGGAGAAGTGTCATAATAGAAAATACTGAGCAGTAAAATGTTCTCACTACTCTTCACGCTAACGCAACTCCATCAATGTCACTATTATTCTCCCATGCAGCAGAGGGTGGTGGCCAGGAGTGTCTGCTCCAGTCAGGCAGGCTGGGGAGTAAAGTTCAGGCCCGCCATCACTGACCGAACAAGTTACGTAAGATTCTCTCAGCTGTAGGTTTCTTAGCTATAAGTGCTCCTAAATAGACAATGCATCTAAAGTGATTAACAAGATACCTGGGGCAAGTTAACTTATTAAAACAACTTCCTTAAACATGTATCTCTTAAGCCCCTGCTACATGCACTTAACAGAGATCATGGTCCAGAGAGGAAGGCAGACAATCGAGTCCGCACGCAGGTGGGTGATGGCAGATTCCCACAGGTGGTCTAACTAGTCAGAACCTCTATTTAGCTTTATTACAAACTTATGAAATTTGAAACTGTTATACTATTCTGATTTCTAAAAATCTGTCTTATATGCTTGCTCATGTGTTTCTAAACAACTGTAATGTATTCACCCCCTGATCAAACGCTTATTTTCTCCCATAAGATGGAACTGATACTCCCAGGATTCAGCATCTTGCTCAAGGCCCTGAGCCCTTTCCTGCCTCACCTTCAGTGTTGCCCTCTCACCCCGAGGGTGCCGTGTTTTCCTGGTTGTGAGTCTGTTGCCCTCTGTCTTGGCTGTCGTAGGTGTCCTAGACACCTCGGCCCCGATGTACTTGTGTTCACCCTTTGAGACCGCTCTGAAACACGACCTCCTCTTTGAAGCTTTTCAGGATCTCTGCCTCATTCTGTTGTGAGTTCATATCGTAGACAGACTTGAATGAAAGTGAAGTTGGTCCTATCAGTCTCCTCCTTTAGATGAAGAGTTTTTAAAGTTTTTTTAAAATTCTTTTTCTTTTCTAGCAGTGAACCTTGTTCAGTTTACCCTCTGATTCAAGCTGGGATCCTCCAGAAGGAGACCCTGTGATAAGGATTGAGGTGCAAGTAGTTAATCTGTATTGAGAGGGGTTCCCAGGGAGTGTCGTCCAGGGGTGGTGGCATTGAGACAGGGAAGGGGAGGGAGTCAGGACAAGTACATCACTGAGCAGGTAACCGCTGCAGGGTCCCAGGGCTCGTCCCCTCTTGGACCTCTGAGAGGCCATGTAGAACATGCCCCAGGGTTGTTGCGCCTGAAGGCAAGGATGCTGGAGAGAGAGCCCTCTCACGCCAGCCCGTCAGTCCGGCAGCGATGGTTGAGGGCTGCTCCAAGCGGCCTCGACTCCCCAGCTTTTCTGGCCTGGTCTGCTCTGCTCCTGGGCTGAATACACTCTGCAGCCAGAAGGCCCCTCATGCAGAGAGTTGCAGGTAGTTGCCATTGAATGCGGTTGGTGAATAGAAAAGAAATGAGAGAGCTTAGGACACTGAAGGTATCTACAGTGCCTGTCATACATACAGAAAGTGTTTTTTTATTTCGGAGTCATACACAATAATGAAAGCTTCTCCCTCCTCCTTTGGAGCAATTAAGAGAAGGTGGTATTTGAGAAGGAAAAGAGGTATTACCAGAGGGGAGTGTGGTAGGGTCCTGGGTTTTTTATTAAATGTACCTAGAGTTTTTAGCTAATATATTTTAATGGTGAACATATTAAAAATCAGGGTCTAGAATTTATAGTGGCCATAAGGAAAGTGAAAAATAATAAGGCTCTGGGGTCCGACTGTTTTTAGTGAGTGCCACCAGCCGAAGGAAGGGCAATAAAATCTTATCATGGAATATGGGAGGCATTAACCACATAGTTAAAATCAGGAGAATTTTTTTCGCAAACTATGCAATGCACAGCCTGTTTAATAAAGAACTTGGAATTTGGATCCATTCGTAGTGTAGGAATGTTACCCAAAGTCTTAAAAAACAGCAAATGTATTTTATGTGAAGTACACGTATCCAAGCAGGCTTATTTGATTCTTTTCCAATAGAGAAAACAGAAAACTCGTTCTTTTCATTCTATTTTCCATGTTTGTAGCACTCACTGTCCTCTGATTCTTTCTTCAGTCCTATTCCTTATTTCCCCTCCCTAGTACTGGCTGCTTTTTACGGTGATTTCTGGAATATGTTAATTTGTGGAATATATATGGGGCTGCTGTCACAGTGCCTGAGTTACCTTGTGTCTAGGGGACTCGTTGTCCATACATATGCAGAGAAAATATCTCTACTTGAAAAGTGCACATAGATTCTCTCATTCATCTCACGTTTCCCATCACAAAGAACATCATAAAATGAAAGGAAGGTAAAGTGTTGGTTGTCTTATGTTATTTTACTTTTAAACCACTCAGTGGTTGGTTTTTCTGTTTCCAAATCAAATTCTCAGCAGAACGCCATATACTCCAGCAGTTCAATTCATTATTATACAAAGTCCAAACGAGTGAAATTTTAACCGCTGCTTCTAACCACTTCGTGTTGGTTTTATCTGTAATTAACTTAGCGAAAGTCATCTGATGACAGATTCTTTCTTATGCTCCAATGACCTAACTTATGAGGTTCTCCGAGGGCTTTAATTTAACCACTTGACGGTGCAAAGTGTCATGTGGTAGAGCAGGAATATTAACTGAGAACTTTAGGTGTTTTACCAAGGAATCCCCAAGGGCATTACTGGCGGAACCCACATGGACAATGTTTGTAAAGTCTTGACTGGTGTGGTTAGATCTGGGGTATATTGTGGTCAAAAGAATACAGCACCAAAACCAAAATTTGCTTAAACCCTTTACATCTCTCAAAAGTAATGCTTTAAAAAAATTTCTTTTCCTGCTTCTTTCCTATCCACTGTGCTTATTCTCTGCAGGTGTATCTGGGCCTTTATTTTTCAAATGTCCCTCACAGAGGAAAACTCCTCCTCTAGTACCAGCCCTCCTATTTCCCACACTTTTTCCCCCTGCTGCCCTCCCGATTCTGCCTAAAAAAGCCTGAATGAACAAGTCTGGAAAAAGTGGGAGCTTCCTGGAGGTCAGGTCGGGAGAGAGGAAGACAGGGTAAGTAGAGCTAAGAACCCCTTCCACAGGGCAGGAGAATGTGGGAAAGCAAGGGATCCTTATAAAATACTCTTTGTATTGAAGCTATACAAATATGAGCACAACAAAATATTTTATCCGACAGCACCAAGGGGCACTTTATTAGCGGCAGGCATGGCTGTTCTTTGTAACAGCCACCCGGAGACATTACAGAGGTGCACCCCTAAGTCCCGTCCCACTGTTCTCATCCGGAAACCCTTCCTGAACCTAGTTACACTTAACCTTGTGACACTCACAAGTTCCACAAGTCAAAGACAGTTTGAGAATTGATTTGGTTACTAACTCAACATACCGTCCACACCTTTCACGATTTTGCAGACTTCAATCACTCTTCTAACCCTCCTTCCTTTTCTTAATCTCTTATTCTCCATTCTCTTAAGCATTTTGGTTAACTTCCCTGGACTTCCTCCAGCTCAGCTATTTTTTTTTTGTTTTGTTATGGCAGTCAGAATTAGTCACAGTGTTCCAGGTGTGTGAGTCAGCTCTGCATGAGGAACAACAGACTTGTATGATTTACTTTTAGCATCTTAGCATCTTTTTTTTTTTTGCTAATGCCCAGTATTATTTTTGTTGCGATACCCTTCCAAGGGACAAATATCTTAAAAACGCACCCTAATGATTTTTACCACATTTTCTTTGGTCGTAACCAGTGCTATAATTATCCTTCGGGAAACATGGTGCGAACTCATTGTTGCACCTGCCCGACCTGTGCCCACACGAAAGATTCCTGGCTATTTTTCTCCATACCCTGGAGATTACGATCACTGTTGGGGAGCGTAACCAGGAACACCTTGATGGAAATTCTGAGATAGGTGATCAGCACAGGTAACACAATGGGTGGAAGAATGTGTCCTTTGAGAGCAAGACAAAACACTTTTAGGAGGAAGAGGCAATGAGAGTAAAATTTGACTTTCAAAAGAACTTTAACAAAAGCTCTTTAATTCCACACATTACTTTCGGACTACTCGGTAGAACATTTTATTGGGAAGAGACAGCCGACTAAACTTTATCTACAAGAGAGTGATTCTGTCCTGACTTATTTTGACTTACGGAAGGTTCACACAGTGAAAGCTGGAGTTTGCCTATCAAGCCGCTGGTAGGCATAGCAGTGGGATTTCAAGGTTGGGGTTGGGATGGGGTGGGGAGGAGACCCTGGGGGTTCCTGAGACAAAGGAGCAGGCTCTGTGAAGTCAAAACTATTTTCACAGTAATGTTAAAATATTATTTATTTTTTGTTGACATTCGCTCACGAGTGCACAGCGTCTGAAACGTTCGCTGCTGCTACCCTTTGAGAAACCCCGTGATGTGATTTCGGTGCAGTGTCGAAGCAGAGTACCTACAACGATCTGAAGCACCCGATAAAACACCCCTCCCTTGTGCAATTGCATATCTGAGTTTTCTTTGCATATTTTAACCAATACAACAGATTTCAACAGATCGAATGCAGTGGCAGGGAGAGCTTTCTGTTAAACCAAACAATTGAGATCTGCAAAAATGTAAAACTATGTTGTTCTTCTCATTAATTATTTTTGGAAAATATAGCTATTTTTCATAAAACATTACTTATGTCAGCATTTAATGGGTTCATTATTGTTATCTAAAATGAAAAAATAAGCAAATATTAAAATATTCTCAACTTAAATTTCTGATAAGAAATATCAACTGACGTAACTCATACAAACAAAAGCCCTTTGTGGTTCTCAGTAACATAGGAAAGTGTAAGGGATGCAGAAGCCGAAATGTTTGGGAACTGTGGATTTTGGAGCATCCCAATATCATTTCTTATTCTTTGTGCACAGGATTGTTCACTTCCTTAAAGGTCCTGTTAAGCTTCTTCCAGTCTCTAGGGGATTTATGCTTATCTTAGGGCATAAAGCGGTGTGTTGCTGGCTTAGAGTTCCAAGGTAGAATAGAGACATGTGACAGCAAGAAAACAGCAGTAATAGTACGGTCAATTTTACCTTCTTGTGGTTCAGGGTGAGTACCTAAAAGTCAGCATTTAGCTTCCAAATAATAATTTTATAAGCTGGGGCTATTCGTTTGAAAGGGCAGGCTTTCTTTATCTGTGGTGGTTGTGACCCTGGAGAGAGAAAGAAAAAAAAATAAGTGTAAAGTCTGGGAAAGTCATCTAATTTTCAGAAAGTTCAGGGCATTCTGTGCTCTCAAAGATGGGAGAGAGAGAAGCCTTCACACGTTAGAGAGAACTGAGCAATGCAGGCAAGGGCAGCTTATGACACTAGCTACGTGGTTCCCCCTCCCAAGGTGAGTAAAATCGCCAGCAGGGGCGCCACCTCCCATTTCACTCGGACCCCGCCCCTCGAAGAAGGTGAGATAAAACGCGAGAGCAGTGGCTGCGGTCTGCTGAGGCTCCACAGTTTCTCAGAAAACAAGCAAATACTGTGGGGTCTTTAGATCTCTCAAATGGAAAAAAAAAATCGTGCAACAGATTAAATGCTATTGTACGTCCTTGCAACCAACTGCTTTTGAATGCTGAAAGAAACACACCAAGGAGCTCTTCTAGACGAAAACAGATGGGATTTAGAGACAGATTTGAGCCTTCCCAGGAGAAGTTAGATTCACTGCAAGGTAAAACAATTAAGCCATGACTCTGCCCGCGGGGAACGAAACACTGACAGCTGGTGTGGTGAGCCGAGCAATGGTCTCCCAAACACGTCTTCGTCCTAACCGCAGAACCTGTAACTATGTCACGTCACATGGCAAAAGGACTTTGTAGATGCGGTATTAAGGGTGTTGAGATGGGGAGATTGTCTGGGATTATCCAAGTGGGCCCAGCTCAATTGCACAGGCTCTTGAAAGCAGAGAACTCTCCCTGGCTGCAGTCGGAGAACGGGAGACGTGATCACAGAACGGTTACAGATGCAGCCTCGCTGGCTTTGAAGATGGCAGAAAGGGCCACGAGTCCCGGAGTGGGGGTGTTTTTTAGAACCCAGAAAAGGCGAGGAAACGGATGCATGCCCGGAGCCTCCCACAGGGCATGCAGCCCTGCAGACCCCTTGATTTCGCCCCAGTGAGGCCCTACTGGACTTCTCACTTCAGTGCAAGATAACAAACTTGTGTTGCTTTACACCCCTGCACTTACGGTGATTTGTTACGGTAGGAAATGAATACAGCTGGATCGAAACGGACGACCCAAGCCCCAGCTCTTCGTTTTCCCTTCAAGTGCGCTGTTTGGGGGTTTAGCCAGCAAATCAGTTGACCAAACAATAAGACAAGCAGCCAATGGGGCACGTATTGCTTTTCTATTTCTTCTCTGAGGACCTCATTAGAACCTATTTCCACGTCTTCGGCTTCAGCAGTGAGGGAGGGAGGAAGGCGGTTTCCTGGGAAAATCATTCTAAAATCTTGCCTTTTCTTTTGGTGGGTAAAGGGAAGAGAAGCAGTGTAAGGAGCAAGGAAAACAGACCATGAGAAAACAGGAACTGGTTAGGTCCCAGGGTACAGGAGGTTACTGAACAAACATCTTGCCCTCCTGCCTTGTGCAAGGACAAAGGATTGTAAAACAGATGCAACCTAACATGTTTGGTTTGTAAAGCTACCACTGTTGAGCCAACGCCCAACCCTGTTCCCACGCGCGGTCTTTGTAAGCGAATAGCAAACTGCCGCGTCTGCTTCTGCATAATGCTTGCTTGCCCGCCCATATATAAGGACTTAGCTATAAGCACTCGGCGCGACTCTCGTCTGCAGCCCTTGTAGGTACCGTGTCTCTGGACACCCTGAGAGCTCGCCCCTGCGCAGGTTAAACTTGGCCAATAAAGTAACATCTTTGAAACCCTGAAAAGTCTCCGGCATTTGTTCTCGCGGTTGCTGGATGCAACAGTAGTAAAGTGTTTTAAAAATTACTTAAATCAACAAAATAATTTATCGTGTTTAAGACACATAGATGTATACTTTTCGTTTACAGAAGAGAATGGGTCTACGTAAATGTTAAAACATTCTTTTTTGTTCATTTTTAAAGTGTGGGTCCAATCATGTGACAGTGGTACGGGAAAGGTCAG
Source organism: Trachops cirrhosus (assembly GCA_028533065.1). Classification (NCBI taxonomy): domain Eukaryota; kingdom Metazoa; phylum Chordata; class Mammalia; order Chiroptera; family Phyllostomidae; genus Trachops; species Trachops cirrhosus. The sequence continues at coordinate 7,642 of JAPYXV010005068.1, forward strand.
GGTGGAACATGAAAAAAGAAAAAAAAACCCGAACTTACTAAGCTGTTTGGAGTGAGGAGAGCAGTTTCTGTCTCTTCGCCCTTCTGCAATTGTGTTGACTGCGGGCCAGAGGTGCCTGGAGGGAAGACCGGAGTGTGCGAGTGACAGCGGCGGCGGAGGGAGCGCGGCAGTTACTCCGCATGTGAAACTGAGGGCCAAGGCCTCCTGCAGACAGCCCGGGACGCCGCAGAGCCGTGAAAACTCCGACGCCCGTGACCTTGACATGTTTCCCCTGGTCCCGGGACCGGGACAAGCTGTTATGTTTATGTTCAGCATTTTTATTTCGAAACTTGGTACACTTTGTCACTGATTTGTATTTAAAGTAAACCACTTATTTTAAATGATTGGCTTTAATTACTGAAGAGTAATTTTAGTACATCTTAGGGCCAACAGTTTTCCTAGGAGAGGACAGTTGGCAATTTTGGGGTGGGATTAGACTTACCTGCAAGAATTTGATTTTTAGATAAACTTCCCCCACTGTGTCCATTCCAAGCCTACCTACATTTCATAAGCCTAGCGGAAAGGGAATAAGTATTTGCCAAAACTTCCTAGAACATGCTGAATATCATGGTAAAAAGAACATAACATCCAGTAAAATTGCTAAGCAAGAAGTTGGAGCTACCGCCCTAATCACTTGTCTTACCCAGATGGTGTCCCAGATCCAATATAAATTTCTATCTGGAGACAGGGAAAGCAAACCTGTAACCAGCTGCACATTTTATTTGAAGTCTCAGGGCACTTAGAAAATGCCTCATGAGTATGAGCAGGTTTAATTGCAAAAGCTATGAATTTGGAGAGCTGAACAGGTACCAGAAGGGGAAGGAAACAAGTTTTCTATGTGGTCTGAATTTATACCCCCAACTAGGTTTAGCTTATAGAAAGTCAGCATTTTAACTATCCCTGGCTTTCTTTTACTGGTCTAGGAAGATTCAGTTAATTTGGTTAATTTCCAAGGCTCCAAAAGTTTCTATGAACTTGATCTCCCAGCTAACGTTTGTAGGTTGATGATTTTATTTCTTCTGTTCCTTAAAGTTCCAAGTAACACTTTAGACAGTATTTTAACTGCAAAGTGACACTGGCAGACACTGTGCCAATAGGCACATGATGTCAATTAACATTAACTGTGATCAAATAAGCTGTAAACCAGCGGGTACAGGGTAAAACGCTGGTGTTCTGACCGAGGAGAAGAATGTCTGAAATACCAAGAGAAAGATGGAAAAAATGTTTCACCTCATTAAATATAATGTTACTACACTGTGACATTTTTTCTGTAACTAACTCTGAATCAGAGCATCCAATAAATTTTACACAAGGTGCGTGTGCTTCTATAAAAACCACGTTCTTTCTTGGGCCAGAGAATGCTGATAAAGAGCCGGGAATGGGGAATAAACGTAACAAGTGGAGCGCAGTGGGAGCGGCTCCGGGAAGTGCTGCCTTCAGCTGGGATCCATGGAGAGAGCACTGGAACGGGAGTCAGGAGGCCTTGGTTTTGGCCTTTCTTTATCCTCAGCTAAAGGATGAGCAAGGTACAGTAGTGCCCCCTTGGCCACTAGGGGTAAGTTCCAAGATCCCCGTGGATACCTGAAACCATGGATAGTACCAAACCCTGTATACATTATGATCTTTCCAATGCATACATACCTATGATAAAGTTTAATTTATAACTTAGGCACAGTAAGAGGTTAACAACAATAGCTAATGAAATAGAACAATTAAAACAATGTACTGCATTAAGAGTTATGGGAATGTGGACTTCCGGCCAAGATGGAGGCATAGGTAGACACACGGTGCCTCCTTGCACAACCAAGATAGGGACAACAACAATTTAGAAACAGAATAATGACCAGAACTGACAGAAAATTGAACTGTATGAAAGCCGGACAACCAAGGAGTTAAAATAGACATGTTCATCCAGACCGGTAGGAGGGGTGGAGTTGGGCAGCTAGGCCGAGAGGGGTTGCGGCACAAAGAGTGGTGGGACCAGGCATGTAAGGCATCCTGGGTGCACAAGACCACAGCGGGGGGACCCTGGGTGCAGGGTGGCGACCAGCAGACCCAGCAAGGCGGTGATTGTGAAGGAAAGCACCACGAGCAACCCAGGGTCCCAGTGCCGGGAAATAGAGCCTCGGGGCACTGATTGAAAACACCTGTGGGGGTTGAGGTGCAGGGAGAGACTCCCAGCCTCACAGAAGAGGTCATTGGAGAGACCCACGGGGTCCTGGAACGTGCACAAGCCCACCCACAGGGGAATCAGCGCCAGAAGGGCCCAGTTTGCTTGGGGGAAGTGGCTGAAGTCCAGTGGAGAGCAGAGCAAGTGCCATTGTTCCCTCTCGGACCCCACCCCCACATATAGCCCAGGGTTGCCCTGCCCTGGTGAACACCTAAGGCTCTGCCCCTCATACAGGAGCGGCAAGACCAAAAAAAAAAAAAAAAAAAAAAAACAAACAGAAGAACAGATCAAAGTGCCAGAGCAAATACAACTAAGCGACCAAGAGATAGCCAACCCATCAGATGCACAATTCAAAGCATTGGTGATCAGGATGCTCACAGAATTGGTTGAATTTGGTCGCAAATTAGAGGAAAAAATGAAGGCTACGCTAAGTGAAATGAAGAAAAATGTACAGGGAACCAATAGTGATGGGAAGAAAACTGGAACTCACATCAATGGAGTGGACCAGAAAGAAGGAAGAAACAACCAAATGGAAAAGAATGAAACAATAAGAATTTGAAAAAATGAGGAGAGGCTTAGGAACCTCCGGGACATCTTTAAACGTTCCAACATCCGAATTATAGGGGAACCAGAAGGAGAAGAGGAAGAGCAACAAGTGGAAAAGTTATTTGAACAGATAATAAAGGAGAACTTCCCCAATCTGGCAAAGGAAATAGACTTCTAGGAAGTCCAGGAAGCTCAGAGAGTCCCAAAGAAGTTGGACCAAAGGAGGAACACACCAAGGCACATCATAATTACATTAGCAAAGGTAAAAATGAAGGAGAGAATCCTAGAAGCAGCAAGAGATAAGGGGATAGTTACCTACAAAGGAGTTCCCATCAGACTGTCAGCTGATTTCTCAAAAGAGACCTTACAGGCAAGAAGGGGCTGGAAAGAAGTATTCCAAGTCATGAAAGGCAAGGACCTACATCCCAGATTGCTCTATCCA
>JAPYXV010005069.1:0-10837 GCA_028533065.1 Trachops cirrhosus
AGAACACCCCTTCTTTTTAGCACCAAGTATAAAATGCGGTGCCTACCCGCCATCCCCTTGCTCCAGGAAGTGTGGTCCACAGACCAGCCCTATCGGCATCACTGGAAACTTGTTAGAATCTCAAGTCCCACCCCAGACCTGCTGAGTCAAAATCTTCACTTTGATGAGATTCCCAGGTGAGTTCTATGCATGTTAACATTAAGACACTATCTAGAAGAGAGTGGAGAGACTCCGGGAGAAAGCAGATGGAAAGGTGAAGAGGGTTTCACAGGCTGAAAGACCACATGTGGGAAGTGTCAGCCTGGGCCCAGAAACCGTGCTCGGCCACAGTTCTCCAGCCATCTGAAGCTGGGGCACGGGAAGGGGGTTGGGTGATGAAGCCAGTACATGAGTCCCAGGGTGTAGGTTTTGAATGCCAGGCTTAGGAGCCAGGACTTTATCCTGAGGGAAACAGAAAACCACGGGTTTAAGGAGAGGGAGAGGGGGAGAGAAAGAGAGGACTGGATGTGCAGAGAGCCCTTTGAGGAAATCTCTGCATTCATTAAAGAGATTGGCTTTTGACAGGCAGTGAGAGAATGCTTCAGCCCCTGCGTGGAGCATAATTAAGGCCTGTCCCGGACAATGACTGGCCTTAGGACTGGGTGACAGCTAAGAGTTATAGGATGTCAGCACTGGAAGGGGCTTTCGAGTTCACTATTTTCATAGAAACTGGGATTCAGGGAGACCACACTGCAAGTTGATGAGTTATCTTGTGGGCACAGTGCAGTGGTAAATGTGTATGGGGTGTGTGTGAGTAATCCTCATTTCCACCCTCTTCCTCCAAATACAGTCACCCAGATGATACTTAGACTGGCTTTCGAACATCTGACTTTCATCCTCTCATTTTACAGACGAGAAAGCACAGGCAAAGCTGATAAACAGTGTAGTCAGAATTTGAACCAGTGCTTTTAATTGCTCTGTGCACCATGTAGTCTGTCCCCACTTACATCTCATGACCCTCCACCTCCCCATCCTTAGCTCCAGTCAGTCCAGTCAAGGCGCCCAAGTATCGCCTGCTTTCTGTCTTGTCTCCACTGCTATCACTACCTTAGAGCAGGCTACCGGCCTTATATGGCCTGTTCTTCCCACAACAGACAATGAATCTTCTAAATAGAACATCTAAGCTGGGCATCCGTGTTGGTTTCCCCTTTCACCCCCAGCCCCAGGATTCAGCCTAAAAAGGCCTTTGATAAAAACGAGCTGGAAATCCTGCAGAAGGAAAGTGAGGCAAAAAGAGGCTGCCTCACTTGCCCAAGGTCATACAGCTGATAAGTGATGAAGATGGAAGTCCACCCTAAGCTCTGGAGTCTGAGGGTTTTTTTACTTTTTAAGATTGATTGATTGATTGATTTACAGTGAGGGAAATGGAGGTAGAAAGAGGTGCAGAGAAACATCGGTTGCCTCTTGTACCCACCCAGGGGACCAAATCCACAACCCAGGCATTGTCCTCACCAGGAGTTGATCCCTTGACCTTTAGTTCTCAGAAGGACCGAGAAACTAAACTTGGTTGGGTGTGGCCCAACCAAGCCACACCAGTCACGGCTGGTGTCTGAGTTCTTACAAGATCAGGAGATCCACAGGATCAGAAAAGTCAGACTAAGCTAGAATGATGGGCCAGTGAGGCCTAAGAAAAACAGAATTAAGTAGTTCTGTTTTACTGGAAGAAACCAAAGCTACAAGCAGCCTCTGCCTTGTGTCCATCATGCCCACTAGGGGGCAGAAGAACTTTCTTTTGGAGAGATCTGACTCCTGTGCAGGAAAAAATCAGAGCCTGGTCCAGACACCTGGCCCAGCTGGAGTTCTCCAGCTATAAGCAGAGTTGCACTGGCTGCGCGTGGGAGTTCGGGTCTTCTTTATTTTTTTCATCCTCACCCGGGGATATTTTTCCCCCATTGCTTTTAGAGATTGTAAGGGAGAGGAGGAGAGAAAGAGAAACATGGATTGCTTCCTTCTTGCATGTGCCCACACCAGGGATGGAACCCGGCAACCTGGGTAGGTGCCTTGGCCAGGAATCGAATCCACAACCTTTGGTCCAGAGGATGACGCTGCAACCAGATGAGCCACAATGGCCAGGGTGGCAGTTAGGGTCTTGAATGGGGAAATCTAACTTATATTCTGACATTAAAACACCTCTCTTTTAATTTTTTTTAAAATTCCACTATTTAAACCTTCGTCACCCTCAGGATAAAACCCAAATACCCCACCTGACCTGCCAAACACCCTAACTGCATCCATGCCACAGCATGGCTGAACCACCTGCACTCACTTCTCCCAGTGCCTCCTCACTCACTCCCTCGGAGCTATTGAAAGTCCTATTTATTCTGTTTGGAGTAGTCACCCACTTCAACCCTCACTCTCCCTGGTCTCAGATAAGCCATCTCTTTATTAACTTTGCGACCTTGGGCCAGTCACCAAACTGTCCAGTATCCTGGATCTGTTTCTTCATCTGTAAAATGGAACAAATACTACTTATGTTATAGAACTAAGATGCTTAAAATAGTGTCTGAAGAATAGTAAATGCTACCAAGAGTCAGAGGTCACTGTTGCCTAACCTGGCCCTGCCCCCACTCAAGTCTGCATTAAGCTCCCAGCGTCCCCCCTGGTGCCCGCACTCATCACACAGAATTGTAGCTGCGTGGTTACTTAGCAGTCTATCCTGCTACACATCAGGCTCCATGGGGAACCAAGGATAACATTTACTCTCCATCACCCAACACAGAGCTTGGCACAGTAGGTGTGACATCTGTTTGACGTCAGCATGGGAAGTGGGGGCACAAGGATGGGTTGCCAACCCTCAGATCCTAAACCTGAGATTCATGAAAAAGCAGGGACAGCTTCCCGGCTTCTGTAGCATGGAGACTGGAACCGGACCAGGTCAGGGGAAACGGAGCCCCAGAGTGTGGGACACGTACCTCCTTGTTGTCCACGGGGATCTTGAGTTTCACCACCTCATACTTCTCCTCGCCCTCATCCTCCTCACCCTTCACCAGCAGCACCATCTCCTCTTGCATCTCTTCTTCCTCCTCCACCTTCTGTGGTTCACCAGGCATCTTGGTGTCCTGGGGAGGGCAGCTGAGTCAGAAGCTCAGGACCCGCCCCCCACCTTGGTTGGCCCTGGCCCAGGCAAGGCAGAGCAACCCTGGCTTCTCTAGCCCGATCCTGGTCTCTGGGTCTGGCCCTCTCCCTTCTCACCCCAGCTCAGCCCTAGGCACCAGGATTTCCCCGAGACCAGCTCTGAGGACATTCCTTCACCCCACTTATTCAGCATTTAAGACCCTGAGCAGTTCGAACCTCCAGTCCCAGCAAGTCGCCACCCTCCCGGTGCTCAGTCACTCTCCTGCGCCTGGGTCAACGGCCTAGAGCCCTAGGGTACCAGCTGGAGGCTGGATCGGGGCGGAGACCTAGGGGATGGCGCACTCACCGCAAATTGCGCGCTCGCGCAGCCCCAGGCCAGGGTTTGGGGCGGTAAGGTATTCAGTAAGACCCCGGTTCTGGGGGAGAGGCAGCCTAGGGAGCGCCCGGTCATTGGTCAGAAAGCCTAACCCCGCCCTCTAGGGGAGGGATCCAAAGGACCTAGATGTCCCGGCTGAACTGCCCCAGGAGGATGGGAAACTCAAATCCAGCGCCTTCTTGTTCCTTCAACGCACTAGACCCCATGCCGCTCTACCCGGTCTTTCAAGGTCCTCGCAGTCCGCAGTCCGGTTGGAACCTACTATCTTCAAGGCTTGTCTGCCATGGCCGAGGGCTCGGAGGTGTCCTCTGGGGCCGAGCGCGTCTGCTCCGCCCAAACTTGGCCACGTGCACTCCAGCACGGGCCTGGGCCTCTGGGTGGCGCCCAGCCTGGAAGGCGGACCCTGTTACCTCCTCACCTCTTCCCTTTTCTCTTGTGCTGTCTTTTCTCCTTCTTCACTGGCGTCGCTTTTCCGATCATCTGGTCCCTGAGATATCTTGCTCCTTGAGTACATACTTACCAAATCAACAGCCACAAAAGGATACCGGTGACCCGTTTTGTACTGGGCCTGCTATGTGCCTGCGTTGTGCTGAGGGCTTTGCACACCTCACGTCTCTTTTTAAAAGATTTTATTTGTTTATTTTTAGAGAGAGGGAGAGAACATGGATGTGTGGTTGTCTCTCGCATGCGACCCATCAGTACCGTGAACAGGCCCTAACACAGGCATGTACCCTGAGCGGAATCGAACTGGTGACCTTTCGTTTTGCTGGATGACGCTCAATCAACTGAGCCATGCCGGCTGGGGCTACCCTAAGGGTTTTTTTTGTTTGTTTGTTTGTTTAATTAAACAAAATGGGCCCTAGCTGGTGTGGCTGAGGACCTGGAGGTTGCCGGTTCGATTCCTAGTCAGGGCACATACCTGGGTTGCAAGGTTGGGTGCCCAGTTAGGAACCTTTGAGAGACAACTGATTGATGTTTCTTTCCCTCTCTTTCTCCCTCCCTCCCCCTATCTCTAAAAATAAACATCCCTTTGATCTGTCAACATCAGTCTCAATTTCCATTTCTGGAAAGTGGAGGTCATGATACAAAATTTAAGCATGCTGCTCTACAAAGCGGCTAATGGCAGCACAGTGACTGCACATTATAGATGCTGAGTTCACCCCTGCCTCCTGCCCACGGTAAGTCGTGCAGTAGAGGAACACACTCACAGAATTCAAGGGGAGCTCTGATCTGGTCCCAGTCTCGTGCTGTGTTTTTGCAAAATCAACAATGGATAGCAATGTTTTTATCGACTATAATTTAAACTTTGTGATTAAAAAGATCTAAAAATATAAATAAATAAAATGTTAAAAAATGCATTGGGGTAAAATATCACCACCCAAAGTCTAGTTACCTTCGGACACCATATATTTGACCACCTCCCTCATCCTCCTCTGCCCACTCCTTTCCCCTCTGTTCTCTGTCTCTGAATTTGTTGACTTCTTTTCATATGCACAAAGGTGGGTCCATTTTACAAAGATGCGGCTAATAGTTCTGGGAAGTAAACTATCCCTGACAACCCAGTAGCCTAAGTGGAAAATTGGTAGCTCACAGTCCAGATCCAGGCCACGGAAGTATCTGTTTGACCCTCAGGGTGTTTTTACATTTAAAAAACAGCTTTTTTTTTAAAAAAAAAAAAAAAAAGAGGTGTTTTACCTACCTTTTTATTTCCAACATTTCAAAAGTGGGATATTTCACGTAAAAACTCTGTATTTCCCATTTCTCTTGAAAAAGACATCTAATTCTTCCATTTTATGAATGGGGTAACTAAGAATCAGATATGATGAAGGAAAAGAGAAATGACATTCAGTAAATGCTTAAAATCCCTACGTTGCCTCTTTACAACTCCTCCGTGGGGATCAGTAATAGTATCTCCCTTTGACAATTGAGGGAACTAAAGCTTGGAGACAGACCTAAGTAATTTGTTCTAAGTCATACAGCTGTAACAGATTCCAAAGCTGGTGTTCTCTCTGTTGCATTAAGCTCTCTCTCAAATGAGGTTACATGAGGATTCTGGTAGCAGAGCCGGGACTCAAACCCCAAGCCTCAGTCCTCAGAGCCTGGGACATAATTTGAATGTTGGGATTACATGTGGTCAAACTTGTGTTCTTCCCCAGAGATGGCAAGAGGTGACAAATGCCAGGATACTCAACACTCAGGATCCCCAAAGCCACTTTGATTGTGTTCATTCCTTCATCAAGTATTTATTGAGCCCTACTAAGTGCCTGGCCCCATTCTAGGTACTGGAGATGCAGTAGTGACTAAAACAGACAAAAACCTTGACTATTATGGCCATTCTAAGGGTATAAAAAATGTCAACTATAGCCCTGCCCATATGGCTCAGTAGGTTGGAGCGCCGTCCCACACACTGAAAAGGTTGTGGTTGCAGGTTTGGTCCCCAGTCAGTCTGCGAAGGGGAGGCAACTGATCGATGTTTACATTGACGTTCCTCTCCCTTCCTTTCTCTCTAAAATCAATAAACATATCCTTGGGTGAGGATTAAAAACATCCAAAAAACGTAAACAATAAAGACAATTTCACATACTGATAGGTGCAAGAAGGAAATAGAGCAAGACGATGCACTACTAGGGAGTGGTTTGATTGGGGGCTTCTTTAATGTGGGCAGGGACTGCATCTCTGAGGAAATGATATTTGAGATGCTTTCAATGATGAGAAAATGTAACTCCGGAGGAAGTGCGTAGTTCTAAACAGAACTACAGAGGCCTTAAGGTAAGAAGAAGCTTGACATATTCGAGAAAAAGAAAGAAGGCTTGTGTGGCTGGAGCCAAGTAAGTTTAGTGAGGGAAAACGTAGTGTGGCAGGTGGAAGAGAGGTAGGCGGGGGCCAAGTTCTGGCTGGAACCCCACCTCTAACAAAAGACAAGGCTTGCTTGCCCTGATCAGAGTCAGAGAGGAGACCTGGCTGGGAGCAGGAAGAATGTTCTACTGTGGAAGGGCTTGGGAACAGATTTTTTTGAAAAGGAGGACAATGACTCCATCCATTTGCTTTACAAACATGTACAAATATCTACCTAGAATTGGAGATAGTTCCTGTTTTTGATAATGTTAGAGTCTAGTAAAGAAGATTGTGATAAAAAATGCATGAGCCCTGGCTGTTGTGGCTCAGTGGACTAAGTGCCAGCCTGTGAACCAAAAGCTTGCAGGTTCAACTCCTACTCAAGGCATATGCCTGGGTTGCAGGCCAGGTCCCCAGTTGGGGGCGTGTAAGAGGCAGCCAATCCATGCATCTCTTACACATCGATGTTTCTCTTCCTCTCTTTTTCCCTCCCTTCCCCTCTCTCTAAAAATAAATAAATAAAATCTTAAAAAAATACATGTGAGTATTTATAAATCACTTTTCTATATATATATGCAAAGGAAACCATAGGTGTTCTGGCAGACTAGTGGGGAAACTGAGTAACTCCTTTGAAGGGAGTGGATATTGCATACAGGCCTCACTGAGGAGATACATGCATAGGACCTTCAAAGGTGAGTGGAGATTTGCCAGCTTGACAAGGAAGTAGCAGCTTGTGAGATTATGCTGTCTTGTGAGGAGCACATCATGGTCCAAGGACATTTTGCTAATGTATTTAGTGAGGCGTATTGTGTGCCAGGCCCCTTTCAGGACTGGGAAGTTGAGGTTGAATTTGGAAAAAGCTATCTTACTCATTACTGTGCACTTCACTATTTGCCTTCAGCCTCACTGGAACTTCAGTTCTTGAATCCCCAGGGACTTGGTGCATACTCTTCACTCTGCTTAGAACACTCCACCTCCCATCCCATCCCCCCTCCTTTCTTGCTTATTCCAACTCCCTTTTTAAAATATATATGTTATTGATTATGCTATTACAGTTGTCCCATTATCCCCCCTTCACTCCCCTCCACCCTACACACCCTCTCCCACCCACATTCCCCTCCCCAGTTCATGTCTATGTGTCATAAGTTCTTTAGCTTCTACATTTCCCATACTATTCTTACCTTCCTCCTGTCTATTTTCTACCTACCATCTATGCTACTTATTCTCCGCACCTTTCCCCTCTCCTCCCCCTCCCCTGTTGATAACCCTCCATGTGATCTCCATTTCTGTGGTTCTGTTCCTGTTCTAGTTGTCTGCCCAGTTTGTTTTTGCTTTTGTTTTAGGTGTGGTTGTTAATAATTGTGAGTTTGCTGTCATTTTACTGTTCGTGTTTTTTATCTTCTTTTTCTTAGATAAATTTCTTTAACATTTCATATAATAAAGGCTTGGTGATGATGAACTCCTTTAACTTGACCTTATCTGAGAAGCAGTTTATCTACCCTTCCATTCTAGATGAAAGCTTTGCTGGATAGAGCAATCTTGGCTGTAGGTCCTTGCCTTTCATGACTTGGAATACTTCTTTCCAGCCCCTTCTTGCCTGTAAGGTCTCTTTTGAGAAATCAGCTGACAGTCTGATGGCAACTCCTTTGTAGATAACTGCTTCCTTTTCTCTGGCTGCTTCTAGGATTCTCTCCTTCATTTTAATCTTGCTTGATGTAATTATGATTTGCCTTGGTGTGTTCCTCCTTGGGTCCAGCTTCTTTGGGACTCTCTGAGCTTCCTGGACTTCCTGGAAGTCTATTTCCTTTGCCAGATTGGGAAAGTTCTCCTTTATTATTTGTTCAAATATCTTTTCCACTTGTTGCTCTTCCTCTTCTCCTTCTGGTACCCCTATAATTCGGATATTGGAATGTTTAAAGATGTCCTGGAGGTTCCTAAGCCTCTCCTCATTTTTTTTTTGAATTCTTATTTCTTCATTCTTTTCTGGTTGGATGTTTCTTTCTTCCCTCTGGTCCACACTGTTGATTTGAGTCCCAGTTTTCTTCCCATCAGTTTTGGTTCCCTGTACATTTTCCTTTATTTCACTTAGCGTAGCCTTTATTTTTTCATCTAATTTGTGACCAAATTCAACCAATTCTGTGAGCACCCTGATTACCACTGTTTTGAACTGTGCATCTCATAGGTTGGCTATCTCTTTGTCACTTAGCTGTATTTTTTCTAGAACTTTCAGCTATTTTTTTTATTTGGGTCTTTTTTTTTTTCCTTTTGCCTTAATAGGCCTGTTGGGTAGTGAGGGGTGGAACCTGCAGTGTTCACCCGGGTGGGGTAACCCACATCACTGCGTTGTGACAATGTATGTGGGGAAGGGGTCCAAGAAGGAACAATGGCACTTGCTGCGCTCTCTGCTGGATTTCAGTCACTTCCCCCACTTCCCACAAGCAAATTAGTCCCTTCTGGTGCTGATTCCCGGGTGGGTGGGTTTGTGTACATTCTAGGAACCTGTGGGTCTCTCCAACGGACTCTCCTGTGAGGCTGGGAGTCTCTCCCACTGCAGCCTCAACCCCCACGGTGTTTTCAGCCAGTGGTTTGAGGCTTTATTTCCCTCACTGGAGCTCTGGGTTGCGTGGTCTGTCTTGCTCCCCAATTGTTCCTCCCAGTTTATCTGCGCACAAATGTGGGACCACCTGCTCCACCACCGGCCAGCTGCAGCCTTGTGAATCCTGCTCCACAATCTGGCACTGGGTCCACCAGCCGCAGCCTTGCCTGCCCCAGTCCTCTAGCCACTTGCCGTCCTCCTTGCCATGAGTCTTCTCTGCATGCCCGTCTCCGCCCCTGCTACCAGTCTGGATGAGTATGTCTTGTTTTAACTCCTTGGTTGTTGCACTTCCATGCAGTTCAATTTTTCTGTCAGTTCTGGTTGTTTTTTGTTTTTAAATTGTTGTTGTCCTTCTTTTGGTTGTGCGAGGAGGCACAGTGTGTCTACCTATGCCTCCATCTTGGCCGGAAGTCTCCAAGTCACTCTTTACCGCTTCTTTGGAGAGGCCTTTGGATCATGTAGGATTCTCTCCTGCATGTATGCTTCCTGCATAGTCCTTACCACACTTGAAATCACTTCTTCAGTGTCACTCTTCTGCATAGAAACTGAGGGCTGACTTTGTCTTACTCATCCTTCTATCTCCAGTAACCAGCACACACTGGGTAATGCTGTCGAGTGACTAAGTATCCTCAAGGACCTCTCGATGTGTTAAGTGCTCAGATGAAGGGGATTCTAACCCAGGTGAGATTCAGGGAAGGCATCTGAGAGGAGATAATGCTCCAGGTGTTTTGACTGGAGAGGTTAATCAAATAGTGTGTGTGTGGGGGAGCATTCACTTAAAGGAAACAGCATTTCAGAGGCACAGGGCTGAAACCACACTAGCGAAAGGCCTTGAATGCCAACTAAGGAGTTTTCATTTTACAGAAACTAGCATTGGCTGATGTGGCTCAGTAGTTTGAGCATTGGCCTGCAAGCCGGAAGGTCAAAAAGTCGCCTGTTGGATTCCCAGTCAGGGCACATTCCTCACACATGGATGTTTTTCTCTCTTTCTCCCGGCTCTTTACCTCTCTCAAAATAAATAAATATTTTTAATATTACTTATTTATTTTGAGAGAGAGGAGAAGGGAGGGAGAAAGAGAGGGAGAGAAACATCCATGTGTGGTTGCCTCTCATGTGCCCCCCACTGGGGACCTGGCTCACAGCTCAGGCATGTGCCCTGATTGGGAATCGAACCAGCGACCCTTTGGTTCACAGCCCATACTCAGTCCACTGAGCCACAGCAGCCAGGGCTAAATAAATAAAATCTTTTAAAAAAGGTGAAGATATGGCAGGGTCTTTAATTGGGGGAGTGCCATAGTCAGATGTAATTTTGCAAAGTTCACTGCAGGCCCGCACAAGGCCAATCTGGTAAGGAGGGGAGACAGGGAGAACGAACCAGCAGGGAGGATGTTCCAAAGCCCCAAAGGGCCTCCATTTAGGCTCAGGGTGTTTGTGCCAAAGCCTCAAAGAATCCCAGGCCTGAATGCAAAACTTAAGGTTTTGAGTGTGTATAAGCAGCTTGGGAGGGGGTGAAGGACCAGTAGGGACCACACTGTAACAAGCCTTTATTGGTTCCAAGGGAAGCGTGGCCACAGGTCAAGATCTCACCAGAGAGCATCTGTCTAGGTACCATTCCCACAGGCAGATTAGCTGAGATGCCCAACCCAGAGAAGTTGCAAAGAAGACTTGTACTTTATTTCTAGGTGGATGAACTGGCCTATTCTTTTTTTCCCCTGGCCAGTCATATCGGTTCCTCTCATCCCTTCCTGCCTATTGGTGCCCTCCTTGGAAAAAACTAGGAATTCGAGTTATGCCTCTAATAACATGTGGGTCACTGGTAAATGTATTTGCCTTTTCCAGGGGATAAAGAGGTATCCCCTTTGCCTTCTCTTTGTGATGTGCAGCCAAATGACCTGTTTTTTGACAAATGAAAAAGG
>JAPYXV010000507.1:0-16001 GCA_028533065.1 Trachops cirrhosus
GGCGGGGCCCTGGACACACTTTTGTTTTGGCTGACACTCCAGTCCTCCGTGACAGGAAAGGGAGGGGGACCGGGCCCGTCCCTAAAACAGTGACGTTTCGCCCTCCCTTGCAACTTTGAAAATCACAGTTTTCTGTTTGTACGCCTTTTCCCGCAGAAAAGCAGAGGCTTCCTTCAACTCGGGCTTACACGTTTCCCGGCACTGCACCGGGCCGGACCGCGCCCGTGGAGCACGGGGCGCCCGTGTGAGGGCGCAGCCTCGCGGAATTCCGAGTCCCCGTCACACTGAATTCAGGACCGACAGCAGGGACCGCGCACGGAGGCCCCTAGACTTGCAAAAGCTTGAACAGCAAGACACACTGAATTCTGAAGAGCAGGCGTCACATCTCCTGCGTTGTGCCGGTTCTGAGTCCTGGTCCGGCCTGAGATGGACGCCGGCCGAGCACGCCACAGCCAGGTTCCCTCTGAGGGTCCCCGTAGCCGCCGGGAGGCGTGACCCAGCCCCTGCCCAGCCTGGAGCCCCGGAGCCCTGCGGCTCCGACCTGGGGCCGGGCCCTCAGTCTCCCCATCTGGGGCACAGGGCGACGCGATCTCCCAGGGTTCTCGTCGGGACCAGGAGGGGCTGCTGCGAAGTGAGGGCGTTGCAGGCGGAAGAGCGGAAAGCCTCTAGAACCCGACAGTGGGCGGGGTCTCAGTGAAGGGGCGGGGTCTAAGTGAAGGGCGGGGTCTCAGTGAAGGGGCGGGGTCTCCGTGAAGGGGCGCCCCCCAAGCACATCCTCTGGGCCCTGGGGTTCGGGTCCTCGGCCTGACGCCTTTTCGGCCACTGGGAGACACGTGTCCACCCATCGTCGCTGGTCCCACGCTTCAGCCAGTCCCAGGACTGGCGAGCCCGGGGCTGCTCAGAGAGAAGGGGCTTGGAGTCCCTCCCTTTGCGCAGAGGGACGCGGTGGCCCCGACGGGGGCCAGGGCCCGGTGCCGGTTAGCGACAGCGGACCGCTCTGCCCCTCCACGCTGGCCTCTCTGAGCAGGCTGTGCCGCCGCTCCCGCCGCGACCACACCGGCGTCGAATCGGCTATGACCCTCTGTTCCTCCCTGTGCACTCGGCGGTCGGCTGGTCCAGCCTCCCTCCGAACACAGGGACCAGACCCAGCCAGGAAGGCAGAGGCAAACACCCGGCAAACCAGGAAGCCGAGCCCAGCTCCGCGCAGGAGCCGATCCCGCACCCCCAGCGCCGGGCCACGGACGGGCACGACCTGGAGTCTTCTTCACAGAGACAGCCGCCGCCCTTGAATTAAAGGGGAATAAAGACGACGCTGCTAGAAAACGCGTAGGGAGGAAGAGCACTGGCATCAGAGGGCCACGGCTCCCGCAGCAAACCGCGCCCCGGAGAACGCGCAACACTGCGCGTGAGAGCCTTCGGACGGAGGCACGGGCTCGCTCAGGGGGCGGTCAGACCACGGCGACCCAAAGGGGATGCTAATGGGGGTGGGAGGAATAGACGCGAGGAGATTGGGAGAAGAGAGAAGAGCCGATTCCCTGAGACACCGGCGAGAGACGCGGACTGCTGGCACGCGGATTCGGACAAGCAAACAAAACCTCCGACACCCGCAGGCGCAGACCCAACCGCAGCTCTAACCGCAGCCGTAACTGTGGCGACGGCAAACGCGCAAGTCAAGGTGCGGGGCGGCCCGGGGCCACAACTGACCCACGAGGAGGAGGCGGCGGCGCACTGGGGACGAGCCGAAACGGGACAGAGCCGGAGAGGAGTGAACCCGGGCTTCAGAGGGCGGGAGGGCAGGGTCGGAAGGTCAGTTCACCCTGACCCTTTAAGACACTTGACTCTGAGGCTGTTTGGATTATTCCAGGTAGTGGAAAAAGATGGAAGGCTCAGGAACTCATTGAATGAAGATAAGATAATCTAACAGAAAAAGCTGATGGAGACAGCACCCCGAAGCAGTGCAGGAACGGGCAGTGCAGGCAGAACACCAGTCACCAGCTTCGCAGCCCCAGCCGTGGGCTCCTGCCGGGAGGTGGAGGGCTCCCCGGCTGCGCTTCCAGAACCCGGACTGAGCTCAGTCCGGGCCTGGGGGGGCGTTGTCGGAGGGGCGGGGCTGGCCCTGGGCAGGTGCCAGGAGGTCACCGTGCCCTGGCTCGGTGTCAGGGTCAGGGGCGGGGGCCTCACGCCCCGGGCTGCCTCTGCGCTGCTGATCTAGTGAGCCCCCGGAGACAGGAGGGCTTTGCTCTCAAACAGGAATCTTACTGTTTGCATAGCACAGCCCACCATTTAATTAGAAAAATATGTTTTTAATTAGCTTTCCCTTGACAAACACGTGGGCTTGTGTGCAACGGGGAGAAGCCCAGGCCGCGGACGTGCCGCGCGCAGACCCGGCTCTGGCTCACGGCGAGGGGAGGGCCCTGCAGCGGCTCGGCCCCACACACACGTCTGCCCGGGCTGCGGTGTGTCCAAAGGGCCCGGGGCTGCCGGAGGCCCAGGCAAGACCCCGCCCACCCCCCACGCCCCCACAGTGGCCAGCAGGTCCCAAAACTTGGGGTGACCTCCCTCAGAGCCGGAGAGCAGAGCTTCTGCAGGGAGGAGAGCAGTCGGAACAAAGCGGCCTAAAAATAAAAGAAATGGCAATTGCCAGAATTGTAGAAAAACGACATAATATTGATAGACTCTAGTACACACGCTTCACTAAAAGACGGAATAAATTCTCCATCAAGCAGAAAAGGGAGCATGGGTACAGGAGATCTGAACAGCACCCAGAAGCGCCCGCAGCACCCACGCGTGAGGACCCCGAGTGGGAGCCACCAGTGCCCCGGGACCCTGGCTCAAGGGCCAGGCTGGACGGGCTGCCGGAAGTGGAGGGGAGGCCCCCGGGAACGAGGGTCAAGGGTCAAGGCGGCCCTCTCCCCCCCCATTCCGGGAGCAGAGCGGCTGGCCCCCTGAGGCCCCTGCAGCCCCCACCATAACTGCTCTCTGCCTTTCTCTGCCTGGGCCCGAGACATCCGCACGGGGTCACACGGAGTCCCTGGGGGCCCCTGTCCTTCTCTGAAGAGGTGCAGAGGAGAGAAAAACAACGTCAGTGGCAATTAACTGTGGTCGGAGAGACCGAGTCAGCCGGAGGGATCAGAGCTGGGGTCTGGAACGGAGAGAGAACGGAGTGAGTGTCGGGAAGCCCGGGAGGGGGAAGTTCAAGGTTGGGAAAGGGGCAGGCCCGGAGAGCCGAGCTGGGCTGCTGTGAACTTCAGGACGGAGGGACAGGGAGGCGCGGGGAGGGGAGGAGTTTTCCAGGTGGGCCAACACCGGGCGCTGCCGCCGAGCGGGCTCACCGAGCTCCGGCACGGATGGCGAGCGGGTCGGCGCGGGTCGGCGCGGAGGCGACGCTCAGGATTTCTAAAGGAAGCGGTGCTCCCGCTCTGCCAGCGCCCTACCGCATCCACCCGGTTCTGGAGGCGGCCGAGGCCGAGGTCGGCGGGCCAACCAGCAGCCTGGAGTCTGAGCTCAGGCGGGCCCTCTGCAGAGATGGGGCGAGCCCAGCTCCCCCGAGACGCCTGCGCGCACGAGGGTTCGGCTGGCGTGTGCCACCCGCCACGGGGCCCGGGGGGTTGGCAGCCACGGAGGGGCTGTGGCCACGGGCTGTGAGGCCACCCTGGGGCGGTGTCACATCACGTGGAAACAGGGTTTGCAGCCGACGGGAGAGCAGCCGGGTGGGCCACGCGGCCCACGGGGCCTGGGCTGAGGGCTCCGAGGGAGGGCCTATGAGGAGGCCCAGCAGGGACTGGGAGAAACTCCTAGAAGCTGCTCCGTCCTTGGCTGATGGCTGGGAAATGGGACTTTGGTCCCAGGACCACAGGAAGCTGGGCCCTGAGTGAACTGTGAGGGGTCTCGTCCAGCCCCAGGGGAGGGCGCAGCCCAGCCAGCCCCGAGGGTGAGGCCCAGGACAGAACAAGCCACCCACGCGGGACCCCCACCCTGCAGGACTGGGGGTGCACGGGCGGGGGGCTCCCTCGGCCTCCACGGCTGAGTGGAGGGCTCGGGGCCGGCTCTGCACGGACTGGCCGGCACTGAGCAGAAAGAGGTGGGCAGGTGGGTGTGCAGCCCGGGAGCCCCCAGGACACAGGTGCAGAGACCCGGCAGCTGGGGGAGGCCGGGGCGCAGGAAGGGGCCCCAGCTGCCCCCCGCGGTCCCCGAGCCCAGCGCTTGCCACCGTAACGCTCCCCTGCCCCCGAGACCAGGGAAAGGGGCGAGGGCAGGATGTGGGCACTGGAGGGAAGGGGAGAGCAAAGGACCTACATCGAGGACAAAATGGGGGTCGCGAGGAAGTGTTCAAAGCAGAGGGACAAAACGAATCTTCATGATGGTTGTAAGAGGGACAAGCTCCCCCGGAGAGGCAGACGCCCGAGGTGGAGTGGAAACACAGCCAGGCTGGCGGAGGGTGGACGGCGGGTCGGAGAGGGTGGGTGGTGGGCCGTGCCGCATCAGGCGACGTGGGACTCAGGACCGACAGCAGGGACCGCGCACGGAGGCCCCTAGACTTGCAAAAGCTCGAGCAGCAAGACACACTGAATTCTGAAGAGCACCCACAGGTCGACCACCCTGGGAGAGAGAAGATGGTCCCCGCCAGGCCCGTGGCCGTGGGAGAGCTCTGCCCGGCGCTCTGCGCGTGGGTCCGTCCGGGAGACAGACGCAGCATGGAGCGTCTGAGTGTCGTGTTTGTGAGGGCTGGTGGAACAGGTGCAGCTCCACTTGGTTTTCAAATGAGCACGGAGCACATGAGTGGAACACGGCCCCGCCTCCCCCGATCCTCGGTCCACACCTCGCCTGTTCTGCTGCCCCCCCCCCCGCCAGCCCATCGCCCCAGCAGCCTCGGCCGCAAGGGTCTCGAACAGAAACGGCCTTTTGCCTCGCAAGCCCCTCACGGGGCCCTGGGGCAGGGCTGACCTGCAGCTCCAGGCATTCCCGGGGCAGAGAGCCCCAGTCCCCGCGTGGCACTCCGCTCGGCTGCCGCGTCAGCCTCGGCTTCCAGGGGTGGCGCCTTGGCCCTGGGCCCCAGCGGCCTCCCAAAGGCCAGTGCCCCCGACCGCCGAGGCCCTCGGGAGCCTGAGCTTTCCAGGCCTGGGCTGGGCAGGGATGGGGAGGCCGGGGCCAGCCCCTCTCCGGGCCCAGGCTCCTCACCTGGAAAGTGCAGACCCCAAACCACCTTCGCAGCACAGCACCCACACTGGGGACATTGGCTGAGTTCGTGCTGCGCCACCTCCTTCCACGTGTGAGGGCCACGGGGTCAGAAGCGGCCCCTCGGCAGCAGAGACGGGACCCCACAGAAGGAGACCGGGGGTCTGCACCTCACTGGCTCTGCCCAGGACTCAGTTTCCCCAATCTGTAAAATAAGGACTAGGACCATTCCAAAGACGGGGAGGGACCCAGTGCCCGCGGAGGCCACCGCCCACGGGGACCTGCGACCGCTCCTGCCGCTCCCCGCCCTGCGTGTGGGGCCCCACCTGGAGCCGCCTCCTCTCCCGGCCCGCAGACCGCACGCCCGCCAGGTGCTCCGCCTCCAGCCTCTGCAGCGCCTCCTCCTGCAGGGCCCTGATGGCCTGGGCGCCGCCCGCCGCCCCCTCTGCCTGGCGCCGGCCTGTGGGGCGAGCAGGTGGCCGCCTGGCTCCCAGTCCAGGACCAGGGGTCCTCCCCTCCCACCGCACCTGCCAGGAGACCGAGTGCCTGGCGCCGAGAGGTGGGGGCTGAGGCTCCCGGCAGACTCCTCCCTCCCTCTGAGCTCCAGGCCCCCCGCCCCCCCGCACCCATCCTTCCCTCCGGCCTCCTTCCCTTCCGGAGAGTCAGGCCCCGTGCCCAGCCCCTGTGTGACCCACTACTGGGGACGGGGACAGAAATGCGGTGGGGGTGGCCAGCAGAGTAGGGGGCCTCGCTGAGGTGACACGGGGCAGAGACGGGGGCATGGGCCTTATGACTGGGTGGGAAGGAGGCTCCCAGGGTGGGTGCGGCCGGTGCCCAGGGCCTGGGTGGGGAGGGCAGGAGGCCGGAGTGGCGGGAGGGCCTCTCTGGGTCTCTGGGACGGTGTGTCCCCCCAGCTCGGTGGGGCGAGGTCTGGAAGGGAGCTCACCTTCCTCCGCCAGGGCCAGCGCCCCGTGCAGCTGCCCCATGTGGCTCTGCGCTCGGGCCCGCTCCCTCTGCTCCTCTCTCAGCCAGCTGCTCAGGCTGGCCACCTGGGAGTGCCAGGTGTCCTGGAGAAGGACAAGGTCAGCAGGCTGCCAGGGTGAGTGCTGGGCCGAGGTGTCACGGGAGAGGCTTTGGGGGTCTGGTGGGCAGCCCACGGAAACTCGGGGGAGACCCTGGAAGGGTGTGGAAGGGCCGGAGTGGGGGCAGGGCCCACGTGTCCAGGTTTGGGGTGTGGACATGGAGTGGGGGAACGGGGTGTGCAGTGGCAGGTGGTGGCCCATAGCCTATGGGGTCAAGGTGACCTTCAGGGACTGACCCCTGGCCTGACCTGGGGCGGGGTGGGTTTGGGCCCTGCTCCCTGGGGCTGGCATTGGGTGGGGGGAGGACCGTGGGTGGGCCAAGTCCGGAAGGCCGCCTGGCCGAGGGCGGGTGGGTCTGGGGGAGCCCTGAGGCGGTGGGATGGGGAGAACACGTGAGCAGCTGCTGGGAGGTTGGCCCCATGTGAGGGGTCACCGGGGTCGGCCTTGTGGGGGCTGCACCCAGGGGTGGCGAAGGCCCGGCCCTGGGCCCAGTGCGTCCCTGCGGGGCCGGCTCCAGGGCCTCTGCTGCTGGGCACGGGCCGACTGGGGCCGTCGGGCTTTGAGGGGCTTCAGTGTTCCTCACACAAAGGATGGTCGGGGCCCTGCCGGGGTCTCAGCAGATGCAGGACGGGCGGACGGGCGGACGGGCGGACAGGGCCGGGCCCCCCGCCCCACTCACCCGCTCCCGCCGGGCGTTGTGCAGCTGCCGCACCAGCTCCCTCAGGGCCTGCTGCACAGCGGCCACGTCCACCTCCGGGCTCCGCTGCCCTGGGGCAGGCGGGGGCCGTCGGGGTGGTGAGCAGGGCCGGGCGGGGGGGCTGGCACCGTGCCGCCCAGAGCGACCCTGGGAGCCGCCCGAGCCTGCAGGGCAGCGAGGGCTGAGGGGACGTGGGGTGCACTCGGTGACACATGCAGGTGTCCCCTCCCCACCCACAGGGCACTGGGGGGCCCAGTGTCCAGGCCCTCACTGTGCAGCCTGGGAGGCCCAGGGAGGGTTGAGGGCGACCCAGGTGGGGGGCAGAGCCAGGAGAGGAGCCCCTGAAGCCCCCGAGGACACTGACCTTTGCGGGGGGAGCCGGGCCGCTCGGGGCGGGCGAGGGGGCTCTGTGCCCGGAGGCCCAGCTCCCGGCAGAGTGTGGCCCACAGCCGGTCCAGCTGGGCCTGCGCGTCCTGCCCGGCGCCCTCGGCCTGGGCCAGCTCCCGCTCCAGGCTGTGGACCTGGCGGCGGGCCCCGTCCAGGCGAGCCTGGAGGCCGTCGGCCACGCCGCGGGCCTGCTGCAGCTTCCTGCCGGCGCTGCGCAGCTCGGCCCGCAGGGTCTGCTCGGCCCCCCGGCTCTCGCGGAGGCGCCCCTCCATCCGCTTCGCCTGGGCCTCCGCTCCGGCCTCCACCTCCGCCAGCTCCCGCTGCAGCCTCAGGACCTGCGGCCAGGCAGCGAAGGCTCGGACGGAGGGTGCACACGAGGGGGCCTCAAGCCTCAGCCCCTCCTTGGCATGGGGGCCCTAGGGCCTGCCTCCCAGCCCACGTTTGGCAGCGGGGACGCCTGAGCCCCGGTGGGGAAGGGCACCCCAGGACCACGGAGCGCACCCTGGAGGCAGCACAGCCACATGGCGGCCTCACGAAAACGGGCCAGACAGGGCCACGGCCCACGCTTGTCTGCCTGCGCAGGGCCTGGGGTGGCACGGGCTGGGTCAGCGTCACTCTGAGACCAGGGCTGGGGTCCCTCAGGGTGCCTGACCCCCCCCGCAGGCTTCCCAGCAGGTAACAGCATGGACACACGGAGTGTGGTCACCCCGCAGCCCTGACCCCACCGTCCCTCTGCTGCCACCAGCCCCTTCACTTCCAAACAGGCCACCCGTGTGCCGCTGCAGACCGCGGGCGGGGCCTGTGTCCCCAGCCCTCCACTCACACGAGGTGAGTGGGCAGGGCAGTGAAGGGGGGCCCCCACCCCTGGAGAAGTGCACGGGCTGGGGGAAGGGCAGCCAGGCCCCAGCTCCGGGCCCAGAGCGCCCCAGCCTGTCAGCCTGGGGGTGGGAGGCCTGGCGCCGCCGGGCAGGGCAGGGGCCTCATCATCGCCCTCCCTGGGTGGCCGCTGTATAAGGACCCCATTCACAGCTGGAGGTGAGGGGCTGTGAGGTCATGAGGGGGTCACGTGGGCCAGGGGAGGTGAACCCGTGTTTCTGGGCGTGGCGGGTGCTTGGCAATGGCCCCTGGGGGCCTGGCGTCAGGTCTGAACCAGGGCGTCCCATGCAGACTGAGGCCCAGGGAGGCCTGCTCAGGCTGTGGGCGGGGGGCGGGGGGGCGTCCGGGGCCACCAGCCTCGTGCAGCCCAGCCTGGCAGCAAGCAGAACCTGGGGGGCGGGGCCTGGGACTGAACAGAGGGTCTTTCAAGCTGCCTGGGGCTGCGTGTGAAGGCTGGGGGGGCTCACGGCTGGGGCGTGCAGACACGTGTGGGGGCGTGGGTGTGGCAGTGAGCTCAGAGTCCTGGAGCTCAGGAATTGGTCTTTGTGGGGCCCCTGCCTGTCCCTGGACTCAGAGCTCTCTTCACCTGGCAGAGACTCTGTCCTTCGCTGAGACTTGGGCCCCTGCAGGGGTCACACGAAGGGCGAGAGCGAGGCCCCGGCCCGCCGGACCTCTGCCCCCCCACTCCAGGCCCCTTGGCCCGCTACCTCCTTCTGGGCAGCCTCCCGGGCAGCCTCCGCCTCCGCCGCCTGCCTCTGCAGCTCCAGGGCCTCCTGCTGCCGCTGCGCGTCCCGTGCGCACCGGTCCTGCAGCTGGCGCACCTCCCGGCCCTTCTGCCGGTTCTCGGCCTCCAGCGTCCTCACCTGGAGGGGGCAGGGCCGCTGGTGGGGGCCAGGCAGCCCCCGCACCCCACCCCTCCTCTCGTGTCCTGGGAGGCAGCCTCCCTCCCGGCCAGTTCCCCACACTCGGGCTCAGTCCAGCTCTGTGCACGGGTCCGTGCGGTGCCCTTGACTTTGGCCCTCGGCCAGGCTCCGCAGACACCTGGCACGTCCTCTCCGGGTCAGGACCCCGTGGAGCTCGGAGCCCGAGACCAGCTGAGAGCCCCAGCTGGCCACCGGCCGCGGCCCCTGGTTGTGTGGGAGGAGGCACCCCTGGGTGAGCCAGGCCCGTCACCGGGCCCCTGGGCGGTGGGTCAGAGCCGAGCTGTGCTCTGTGTCCTCAGCCTGGATTCCTGAGCCTCGGGGTGCATGGGCCTCAGAACGGTTTTTAGGCCACGAGGTTTGAGGCTGTCATCTGTACCCCACGGGGCAGACCCGCCCAGGAACCCGAGAGTCTGAGCAGCCGGGTGCCCTGGTGGGGCCAGAGGAGCCGGCCCCGGGGCGTTGCCCACCTGTCTGCAGAGGTCCTGGAGCTCCCTGCGCAGCGTGGCCAGCTCCTCCTGGGCCTCCCCGAGCTGTGCCCGCAGCTGCTCGGCCTGGGAGAGGGACAGGCAGCTGCAGGCACCCGGGCCGGCCCGGGTGGGGGGTCAGGAACCACGGGTGGGGCGGGCACAGGCACCTGCGGCCTTGGGCTCTAGTCTGCGGACAGCCCGGCTTTGCCAGCCTGTGGTCAACCCCCTTTGCCACTGAGGCTGCAGAGTGGCTCACCGGGGCCAGTGCCAGAGCCCAGGCAGGGGACACCAGACTTCTCCTGGCCCTGGTCCTGCCCTGTGCTCCCTGCCTGGGCCCCAGCGTCACCGGCCACTGGTCAGCAGGGCCTGTGTGAGCCATGGCCCCACCCACAGGTCTGCACCGTCCCCACCCAGGTCCAGCCACCACGGCCCGACGGGCCCCCACCTCTGGGCCCTGATGTGTGCTCCCCTCTGTCAGTGCTGGCCCAGCACTCGGGGCCCTGTCTGCCCCGTGCAGGGCTCGGGCCCTGGCCCCCTGCTGGGATGGGAGCTGGCAGGGAGGGTGGGTCTCTGGTGTCCTTGGAGTCCCCTGTTGTCACCAGGGCCCACTCGGGCGGGGGGTTCCCGCTGTCACATGTGCTTGGCATGGAGCACGGGAGTGCGGGCCTCTCGAACCGGCCCAGCCCGCGCCCCTGGGAGCTGACCCAGGGCGGACCAGAGGCTGCAGGGGTGAGCCCTCCGCCCCCCAGACCGGCCCTGGGCCCAGCCCGGACATACCCCCTGGAACCAGGGCCCCGGACACCGGGACCTCCAGGCAGAGGCTGCTGACCCTGAAATGTGGGCGAGGTCAGGGGTCCCACTCACTCTGGGCTCCGCCCCTGGGGGGAGGGTTGGGGGAGAGCACAGGCAGAGGGCAGCCAGGCCTCCAGTGCCCGGGCCGGGGGTGGGTGCAGCCAGGGCCCCTGGCCTCCTGCCTCCCAGGCTGGCCGTGGCCCTAACGAGGACACTCGGGAGAAGGCTCTGTTCCAACTCGCGTGTCCCCAAGGAGGAGGCCAAGGGAGCGGGCGGGGCGTGCCGGAGCGGGGAAGCCACAGGAACTCAGGGCCGTGTCCAGGCGCCAGTTTGCCAAGAGCAAGCCCACTCTGCTGGCTGCGTCAGCGGGACACCGTCCAGGCCCCCGGCCGGCCTGGCTCCCGCGACAGCCCGCTGTTATTGTTGTTCTGTTTTTGGGACGGGCCGAGCGCCCCCTCCGCTCCCCCCACCCCCCACACGTGGGAGCCGCAAGCCCTGCAGAGCATTTTCCGCTGAGCTCAGCAGAAACCCACCCAGAAGGTCAAGGACCCGGGAAGGGGCCGATCCGTCACAGAGGAGGCTGTTTTCAGTTCCCAGGACAGGGGGATGAAAACAAGCAAAACAGACGCGGCCCCTCCCCCACGCCCCCACCCGCCGCCCTCGGCCTGAGAACAACCATCCCTTTTACAGGAATTTTACAGCCAAATCGCTTAATGTGATTATAATAATTATTTCTTTACTAGAAATTGTATAAACAGCCTCTTTTGAAATCTCCTGCAGGGGGGTGGCTGAGAGCTCCGTGCGGAGGAGGGGAGGGGTGTTGAGGGGCCCTGGCCTGCCTGTGGCACATGCATGTGTGTGCACATGAGAGCACACACATGTGCTTGGTATGCACGTGTGTGCATGCAGCGTGGTGAGCGTGTGGCCATGCATCTGCACGGGTGTATGTGTGAACACAGGCAACACTGCGCCCGTGTGCCAGCATGTGTGGAGGTACACGTGCTGCCTGTTGTACACACACGTGAACATCATGGGGTCCACATGCATTTGCATGTGTGTTGTGACCACACAGGAGTGCATGCGTGTGGCCACTTTTGTGCACCGTGCGTGCATGGGGCGTGTGGTCTCCACGTTGGCAGGAACGCGTGTGCATGGGTATGTGGGAGGGTGTGAGCCGTGCTGTGGGTGCGTGGCGTGCACTCACGCACACCCGTGTGGACTCAGCCAGAGGCCTGGATGTGCCTCCAGTTCAGGGCTGTGAGAATGTTGCGGTTTCCATGGCGACTCTGGGCAGCCTGGCGCCAGCGAGGGCGCTTCTGTGCTCCTCTTGCCCCCTCGCCCCCCGGCGCTCTGCCCCCCACTCCCTTTCTGGGGGCCCCTCTCCGAGAACCTGAACTTATGAGCCTCCCAGCTCCTCCCCTTGCAGCCCCCAGTTTTAAAATCTCATTTTGCTTCCCCGTGTGGTCGCTGACCGGCCTGACTTTGAAATCTGTTGAAAGGAGACCTTTCTCTTTGGGGGCCAAAGTAAACAGCCTGTCATGTTAAATCACGCTCTCTTCCTCCGCCCGCCCCGCCTGCCCCCGGTGCCGGGGGAGCGCGCGCCCCTCTCCTCCCTCCTCCGCGGCCGCCGGGCGTGTGGTGTGTGAGCGGGTCAGCGCCGCCTGCCAGCCTTGGCCCGCTGCCCGGGGTGTGAGAGCCGCCCGGTCCCTGCAGGCCCCACCTGGGCGCCGCTCGCCCGCCCCCCGCCCAGATTCCGTGCCCCCCGCCCTCCCCACTCCCTCCCCCACCCCAGCCGCCGGAGTCCCTTCGGACCTGCCTCAGGGACACCTCCCCACTCTGCCTGCCTGCCGAGCTCCACCTGGCCTAGATGGGGCCTCTCCTGTCACCCTGCCCAAGACTGTCCCCACCCAGGACACCATCCTGGGGCTCCTGGGACCTGTGTCAGGCCCACGCAGGGCTGCCCTGCACCTCCCCTGCCCCTTGGCCCCAGGCACCCCCAGGGTGGCCTCTCCCTGCCCCCCGTCTCGGTCCCAGGGGGCCCATGCCCAGTGCTGCATGCCAGCGGTCCAGCTTCCCCGCACCCCAGGTGGCACCTGCCTCTCCCCCGCCCCGGCACCCCTCACCTCTCTGCCTGCGATGCTGCGCTCTGCCACCATCTCCCGGAGGCTCTCGAGCAGCGCCCCCGTCTCCCTCTGATGGGCCGAGATGGCCTCCTCGAACTGTGCCTGCAGGGCCCTCAGCTCTGCGGCCGTGGTGCTCGCCGTGGCCTGGGGTGGGGGCAGCAAGCCGCCGAGGCATCAAGGGGCTGCCCCCCACGGCGTGGCGCCAGGCCTGTGGGTGCCAGGGCTGGGCCTGGGTCTCACCCTGGCTACCGCCGGGCCACCAATGCCAGGGCTGGAGGAGGCAGTGGTGCAGGGTGGGGGCAGAGGCCCCGGCGGGGAGGCCTATGGGGAGGGACTGACCCCGTGCCTTCCCTCTGGGGTCCCGGGCAGCCAGGCCAGGGCAGGGTCCTCCAGCACAGACCCCTCTCCTTCCTGAAACCTTGCCGCTGGGCCCACCGGGCCGAGTGGCTCGGGGCAGGAGCCGCTGCCCGGCACACGGGAAGAGGCCCTGCCCTCAAGCGACGCTGGACTTGGGCTCTCACAGCTGAGCAGGGCTGGTGTCTGCACCCGGAGCTTGGGGCTGGGTCTTTGCCCTCCCGGGGCTTCTGGGGCACACGAGGAGCCCCCACATCCTGCAGTCCCCTGCCTCCGCCTGTCAGCCCTGTCCTTCGCCCCCCACCCCGTCACTCACTCAGCGCCAGGGGGCAGCTGGCTGTGCCCTTGGGGGCGGGGACATGCCAGGGGCCAGGTGAACGGGGACCTCGGAGTTAATAATGAGAGAGCAGCACTGCACAGAGGTGGCGGCCGGAGGGACAAGGGCAGCAGCCGAGGAGACGGGCTGGCCCAAGAGGCCAGGGGGTGCGGCTGCAGGGGTGCTCAGGGCCAGACCCCAGGACGGCCGTCGGAGTCCCTGTGCAGGCAGTGCCCAGGCTCCCTGTCCCCGAGTCCTGTCACCCTGCTCTGGCCACTTGCCTCCGCACGGCCCACTTTCAAAAGGGGCTGAGGCCAGCGGCCAGTGACGGGGTGGGGACACGGGGCCCCACAGTCCTAGTTACTGCTCCCTGCCCTGCCCCAGACACAGGCTCCTGGAGAGGGGTCCGGGCCCCGGTGACCCCACTGGCCGAGGGCAGGCGGCTACCTCCCAGGGTCTCTCCCAGGCCCTACGGGCTTCTCTGTGGGGGGCTGCCCTGGCGGGGAGGGCCTGCCCCAGGTGGATGCTGCCTCCCTGGGCTCAGTTTCCCTCCTGAAGGGGCCCTGCTGGTGAGCGAGGACCCCTGCAGTTACACTCAGACAGGCTGCCTGGGGCCAGCGGGGCTGGGGGCCGGGGCCTTGGCCCCCTCTGCTGCAGGCTCCCCAGTGGCCCGGGCCCTCCCCTGTTCTGGTGGGGTCCCCAGTGCTGGGGGGGCAGGCACTGGCCTTTCCTCCCTGTCGAGAGTGTCGCCTCCCAGCAGGAGACCTGGAGACACCCCAGAGAAACTGAGGCTGGGGGCCGGGGTGGAGGGGGATGCACTTGGGTCCGGGTGGGTCTGGCCGGGCCAGTGCCTGGTGTTGGCTGACGGGGCCCGGCGCGCACCTCCGCCTGCTGCTGCCGGCCGCCAGCCTCCTGCCGCACCCGCTCCAGCTCCCGCGCCGCCCTGCCGAGCTGCTCCTGCAGCAGGCTCCTCTCCGCTTCTTGCTGAGACAGGGCCTGGTGGGACACCGTGTGCGCCCGGCTCCCCACCTGCTCTGGAGGGGCAGCGCCCCAGAGACAGCCACATCCCCAGGGGCTTGGGGGAGCCCCATCCAGCAGCTCCCCGCGCTGGGGGCCCTCCCCCACCCCCATCACGCACCCGTCGGATAGCTGCCCTCCCCCGAGCGGCTCAGGGGCTTCACAGACCTTCGCCCGGGAGCCTCCCATCCCCTTCAGCTCTGCTTCCCATGGAGCACAAGTGGGGCGCACTAAGGAATCAGCCTCTGAAAATGCTGTGTCACTGAGGGCGAGGGGTGCCGGAGAGAGCCCCCCGCCCCCCAGAGGGCCGCAGAAGGTGGGAGGAAGTTGGCGGTGACTGTCAAGGCCACAGGTGCCGCTCCTGGGGGCCCGGGCCAGGGGAGGCAGCCTCAGGGTCACCGGTTACTGCTCACAATGCCGTTCCTAACAGCAGCACCTGGGAACCACCCCGATCCAGCACCCGGGGGCTCGGCGCAGCCGTGACAGGGTGAGCTGCCCTGGACGCACCGCTGTGGAGGGGACCGACACAGGTCAGCCCTGTTTCGTAACAAAGAGTTGGTCTGTGGCTTTGTCCTGGGAGGAGCCTCTGAACCCTGGGGCCTGCCCAGGGGAGCGGGGTCCCTGTCACCCCGGGACTGCACCCCGGGGCCCAGGACCTAAGGTGACTCCGGGCTGACCGTCTGGGGAGGGGCGGCCGCGGCCCCCCAGCCGTGCGCAGGCCCAGTGGGGCTGCGTGGCCGCTGAGCTGCCCGGCCTCGGCGAGGCCGTGGGGACTGGGTGCCATCGGTCACAGCCACGTGAGGACCCCAGTGAAACCCGGCGCGCACTGATGGTCGGGGGGCGACGGGCCCCGATTCCAGCGGCAGAGCCTGCGCCCCATGTGCCTCTGCACTGGGCTGGTCCCGCCCGCGTCCTTCACAAGGGCTTGCGCGTCGTAAGCCCAGCACCTTCTCGAGTTCTGTGCGCCGTTCTGGGGAGCTGGCGAACCGAGGGCTCGACAGAACTTTGCGCCACCCCGGCCTCCCCGAGTGCCGTCCCCTCGCCCAGCGACTTGCTGTCCCCCCTCCCCCCTGCCCCCCCAGTGCCGCACAGCTGCGGACCCTCTTCCTCCTCCCGCTCGGGAAGCGGCAGAGCGTGGCGGCTGAGACCACCGGCCCCGGTGCTCGGTGGGCGCCAGGCGCGAACCTGCCTTTCCTCTCCTGTGCGAGGGGCCGATGAGAGCACGCAGCCCCGGGAGCTGTGGGGACCCAGCGAGAACGCGGGGGGTCTGGCAACACGCGGTGGGGATCCCGCTCCCGTCACCCCTCCCCGTGACTGTGACGCGTGCCAGCCTCTGAGTCCCGTCACAGTCCCGCGGGGCAGCGCACGCAGACGCGTCTGCTCGGAGTGCCCGGGCTCACGGCGAACCGCGGAGCCTGGGCCCAGGGGGCGACTCGGACATGCCCAGTGTCTGCGTCCCAGCAGCCGGGGACGGACTGGGGGGCAGGAGGGGGCTGGGGGTTATTCTGGACGCATCGTGGGTGTGAGCGGACAGCTGAGTGTGGGGGTGGGGGCGGGGGGGCTGCTTAAACGAGGAACCGATGCGTCCAAATGAGATGCGTGGGCGGTCAGATGAGTGGGCAGGTAGTCGTGTGGATGGGTGGGTGGGTGGCCGGCTGCATGGGTGGGTGAATGGGTGGTTAGGTGAATGGGCGGGTGCATAGGTGGGTGGGAGAGTGCACCTCTTCCTCCAGGGCTGCTGTGGGAGACACTTGCACTCCGGCAGCGGTGACCTGGGAAGGCTGCCCCCCAG
>JAPYXV010005070.1:0-10837 GCA_028533065.1 Trachops cirrhosus
TTTACTGTTCATATTTTTGATCTTCTTTTTCTTAGATAAGTCCCTTTAACATTTCATATACTAAGGGCTTGGTGATGATGAACTCCTTTAACTTGACCTCATCTGAGAAGCACTTTATCTGCCCTTCCATTCTAAATGACAGCTTTGCTGGATAGAGTAATCTTGGATGTAGGTCCTTACCTTTCATAACTTTGAATACTTCTTTCCAGCCCCTTCTTGTCTGTAAGGTCTCTTTTGAGAAATCAGCTGACAGTCTGATGGGAACTCCTTTGTAGGAAACGGTCTCCTTTTCTCTTGCTGCTTTTAAGATTCTCTCCTTATCTTTAATCTTGGGTAATATAATTATTACATGCCTTGGTGTGTGATCCCTTGGGTCCAACTTCTTTGGGGCTCTCAGAGCTTCCTGGACTTCCTGGAAGTCTATTTCATTTGCCAGATTGGGGGAGTTCTCCATTATTTTTTCAAATAAGTTTTCGATTTCTTGCTCTTCCTCTTCTCCTTCTGGCACCCCTATGATTTGGATGTTGGAATGTTTATAAAGTTGTCCTGGAGGTTCCTAAGCCTCTCCTCATTGTTTTGAGTTCTTTTTTCATTCTGTTCTGGTTGAATGTTTGTTTCTTCCTTCTGCTCCAAACTGTTGATTTGAGTCCCAGTTTCCTTCCCGTTACTGTTGGTTCCCTGTACATTTTCCTTTATTCCACTTTTCATAGCGTTCACTCTTTCCTCTATTTTGTGAGCATATTCAACCAATTCTGTGAGCATCCTGATTACCAGTGTTTTGAACTGTGCATCTGATAGGTTGGCTACCTCTTTGTCACTTAGTTGTGTTTTTTCTGGAGCTTTGATTTGTTCTTTCATTTGGGCCATTTTTTTTTGTCTCAGCACACCTGTTACGTATGAGGGGCGGAGCCTTAGCTGTTCACCAGGGCAGGGCAACACACGTCTCTGGATTGTGACGCTGTATGTGGGGAGGGGTCCAAGAGGAAACAATGGCACTTGCTCCGCTCTCTGCCGGATTTCAGTCACTTCCCCCGATACCCACAAGCAAACTGGGCCCTTCTGGTGCTGATTCCCGGGTGGGTGGGTTTGTGTACATCCTGGGACCCTGTGGGTCTCTCCAAAGAACTCCCCTGTGAGGCTGGGAGTGTCTCCCACTGCCGCCTCAACCCCCACATGTGTTTTCATTCGGTGTTTTGAGGCTTTATTTCCCTGCACTGGGGCCCTGGGTTGTGCGGTCTGTTTCTCTCCCCAGGTGTTTCTCCCGGTTTATCTGCACGCGAATGTGGGACCACCTGGTTCACTAGCTGCCACGTAGTCACGAGTCCTCTCCCCCGCTGACTGCCCTTCTCTACCCCTCCTACCAGTCTCGGTGAGTGTTTCTTCTTGAACTCCTTGGTTGTCGGACTTCCATACAGTTCGATTTTCTGTCGGTTCTGGTTGTGTTTTGTTTTTAAATTGTTATTGTCCTTCTTTTGGTTGTGTGAGGAGGCACAGTGTGTCTACCTGCGCCTCCGTCTTGGCCGGAAGTCTCCAGGAAGTCCTTCTTAGTGTCAGCCTCAAATTCTCATGCTGTGGTGTCTCCTCTCATTTGGCTTCATTGAACTCTCACATGAGGTGACTCCTGACCTTTCAGTTTTCGGAGATGTATTGTCCTTTTTGGAATAAAAAAAAATGTGAGGGCCAGGAGGGACTGCAGCGACCATCCCAGGCTCATGGGAAACCGGCCAGTAGAGCTGAAGGGGCTGACCCAAGGCCCACAGGAATTAAGGGCAGAGGCTAAGGGCCCTTTCTCCCAGCTCTTTGTCCAGACCGTCCTTGTTCTAGCAACCTCTCCTGGGTCTTCTTCCAACCCTGGTCCTGCCCTCAGGTCCCTCCTGAGGGTGAGCATGGACCTTGGCCTCTGCCCAGAGCCCGTTCAGCCCAAGCGGCCATCGTCCGCAACCTCAGCAGCTGCGTGAGTTCACGGCTGGGGGACAGCAGGCCACTGAGGCTGGAGCTGCGCGGAGGGAGGTGGGCAGCAGGGGCTGAGGCCGAGTGCAGACCTTCTGTGGGAGCGGGTCCTCCCCAGGCCCAGCCCCACCCCTGAGAGGTGCTTCTGAGAAAGTGCAG
Source organism: Trachops cirrhosus (assembly GCA_028533065.1). Classification (NCBI taxonomy): domain Eukaryota; kingdom Metazoa; phylum Chordata; class Mammalia; order Chiroptera; family Phyllostomidae; genus Trachops; species Trachops cirrhosus. The sequence continues at coordinate 2,110 of JAPYXV010005070.1, forward strand.
GTGCACCCTGCTGCCCGGGAGCCGTGGGCTCATTCAGGAAATGGCGGGTGGCTGGTGAGTGTTTCGGGATGACATGAGCGGCTTCGCTCTGCTCCTGGCCCCTCGGGGGCTGTGGGAGCAGGCAGGCACCTGGTGGCTGGACAGGAAACAGACCCTGTCTTAGGGAGCCTCCAGTCTCAGGGAGAAAGTGTTGCCCTGACCCCGGGCCTCTCCAGAGTGCAGGGGAAACAAGGCCCCTGCCCTCGGAGAGCTCAGGTCTCCAGCAGACAGCCCGTCCCACTTTCCCTTAATAACTCACGACCCGTCCCTCCCCGTGTGGTCTGTTTAGTGCCTGCTTCGGCCGCTGGTTGGCATCTGCCTGAGATCCCTCATCTGGCTTGTTCACGGTTGTCTCGACGCCTGAACCCCCCGGCAGATGCTGTTGAGACGGGGGAACTGTAGGTGTGAGATGGGGCAGAGGCCAGCTCCCGGGCAGAACCCGGGAGGTCCAGTCAGGCGCCAGGAGCTGCTGGTTTTTCTCCTAAACACTGCTCTTGCCTGGACTCCCTGCCTCCCCTGGGCCAGCCCTTCCGATCTCTTTTCCTCACCACCGCCAGAGCGGTCTTCCTCCAACCCACATCTGAACGGTCGCTTCCGGACCTCAAACCTCCCACGGCTCCCCCGTGCCCCAGAAGAATGTCCCAACTCTGTATCCAAGCTCCCTTCACACGCGGACTCACAGGCCTGCCCTGCCTCTGCCCAGCCTCACGCATTCTCTCCAACAGCCCCGAGGGGGTCCGCTCCCTCCGCCTGCCCCGGGGAAGGACGCCCCTGTGACCCTCTGTGTCCCCAGCACTAGTCACCCTGCAAGGTCTTGGGTGCCGGGCCTGGCTGCCGCTCGCCTGTGACTCTCCACTGCACAGCAGGGAGCACTGGAGAGACTGGCGAACAGCCGACCTCTGACCGGCGCAGCCCTCCCACGCTGCCTGCCCCCATCTGTCCAGACTCCTGCTCGCCCTCTGAGCTCTTTCCTGTCACAGCCTGGGATGATCTCACGTGCTGATTGTTTACATGTTCAGTGTCTGCCTGGGCTACTGACGGGGGAGCTCAAGACGGCTCAGGCATCATGCCGGCCTGGGGCTGCTCGGCACCGGGCCGTCGGGAGGACAGCCGGGCGGTTCTGAGTGCCGGTACCAGCCTCGGGCCTCCGCACGCATTACCTCCTTCCGCCCTCCGAGCCCGGCTAAGGCGGCTCCCACACTTCCTGCCCTCTTAGAGGGAGGTGCGCCGAGACCCCAGGAACTTGTCCAGGGATGTGAGGTTAGTGGGCGGGGCACTGAGATGGGAGCTCAGGCTTCACCTGCTGCCCCAAGCAAAGCAACGGCCTCGGGACATGACACGGCTGGAGGCTTCTCCAGGCCCTGTTGCTGCCATTTCTCCTGCTATTCCTACACCCATTTCTCGTTTCTCTGCCTGGAAGCTGAGGGGGCATTGGAGATGAGAGCGGTGGTCAGCACGTGGACAGCAGTGACCAAGCCAGAGAGTGGGAGCAGGTCAGACAACAGAAAGGACTTCCAGACCCTGGCTCCTTGGGGATATGAACTGTGTCTTCTTTCTGTAACAATGAATGAATGAGTGACACTGTTCCCTGGGGAGCAAGCAAGACTTTTCTTGTCCATCCAGAAGACTGCCTGCTGGGATGGCTGAGGGGTGGGAGCCTCTGGCTGGAGGGCAAGGGAGTGGCAGTGATGGGGACACGGGGGACCCCTTGGCGCTGAGCTGGGAGGGAAGGGGTTAAGCACACCCCCTCACCGCCCCAGCCTGCCTGCTCAGGCCCCTGACCAATGTATGCTTTGGCTCGGGGAGTCCGCTGTTTGTCTGAGGCGCGTCCCCTGGTTGCCCTCCTTCCCAGAGCTATTGGCAGGCCCCTCGTCCCACAAGCCGGACGGCCAGCTGTGCAGCTGTCTGGGGCTGTGTCTGGGGCAGCGGAGCGTGAGAACATCTGGGGACGGGTGTGCAGACAGGCCAGGCAGTGGGGCAGGGTCCCCCGGGCCTGCTGTGGGAGTACAGAGGGACGAAGGTCCAAGGGAGCTCCCGTCGCTCGGGGACCCGCGGTTGTGCCCCTAACTGAGGGTCTCCGTGAGCGGGAAAGTCAAGGGCTCTTCCCTTCAGCAGTGAGCTAGCTCAGAGCTGGGTGCACGGAGTGCGTGCCTGCGGCCCCTCCCTGGAGAGAGGCTGAGAATTAGGGACGGAGAGGCTGCCTTCAGACGGAGGATGCACGTGTGGAGCAGGCGCGGCGCCCACCTGTGCTCTCTCTTCTCACCCCTGGGCTGTGATGTGCCAGCCCCCCGACCACGGTCCCACCCCCCCACCCCACCCCTGGCCTCTGTGGACTCGCCGGACTAGGGCAGGGCCCTTTTCTCTGCTCATACAATACCCTAGTCTTTCTTTTCAGCTCATATTCCAGATGTAATTGATGATTTGGTTAATGTCTGTGTCCCTGAGTCTTCTCTAGGATCCCCGACGTCCCCTCTCGGCTGATTTAATATTGTGTTCCCAGCGCCAAGCTCGGTGTCTGGCTCACAGTGGGCGCTCACTATGGAGAGGGAGACGGGGTTCTCAGGAGGTGTCCATGACAAGATATCATCACGTCCTTCCCCTGCTCACAGAAGTTCACGTTCACGGCCTCCTGAGCCCTCCCTCATCGACTTTCTAATTGAAAGGCCTGCCGTCAACAGCCACATTGTTCCCCAAATTCACTTCCTGTAAGCTGTCCTTTAGCTCTAACAGCCCTTTCCCCTGCCCGCCCCCCTCCTTTGGTTGTCTTCAAAATCCCAGCAGGGTTGGTGCAGGGTATCCCGCCCCTGACAAGCCCCCTCGAATTCCCCTAAAGGTCTAAAGTGGCTTCTTTATGTGGGGTTGGCCTCCCTCTTGAGAATGCGTGTCCCAGTGGCCGGAGTCACGGCCTCACCAACCTGCACATTCCCAGCATGCCTCGTGCGCATTAAACAGCCCTCTGGTGAATGGAAGTCAAAAAAGAAAGGGCCCACACCTGGCCCCCGACCCCGGCTATCGGCAGGCTCACTGCCTCAGAGTCCAGAGAGGGCGGAAGTCTGTGGCAGGAAGAACAGCGACCAAGACCCTCAGTGTATGGTGTGGCAGAGACACACTAAGGTGGTCCCCAGTGAGTCACAACCTCATGCAATCCCTCCCCGTGAGCATGGGCCGAACCTGTGACTTGCTCCTGACCCATAGAATACGACAGAGGTGAAGGGGTTTTCCAGGTGTAATTAAGATTCCAAATCAGTTTATTTTCAAATATCAAAAGGGAGATGAGCCCACCGGTGTGGCTCAGTGGGTTGGGCGTCGTCCTGCAAAGCAAAAGGTCGCTGGTTTGACTCCCGGTCGGGGCACATGCCTGGGTTGCGGATTCGGTCCTGAGGTTGGGGTGTGTACAGTAGGTAATGGATTGATGTTTCTTTCTCATGTCGATGTTTCTCTCCCTCTCTTTCTCCCTCCCTTCCCCTCTCTCTAGAAATAAATAAACAAACAAACAGATAAATAAAATCTTTTAAAAAGGGAGACAATTCGTTGGGCCTGGCTTCATCAGGTGCAATCACTTACAACAGGTTCTGAGACCCTCCCTGGGATCACGAGATGCTCTTGCTGGGCTGAGAAGTGACCTGCCCAGCGGTTAGGGGGTTTAGGAGAGGGCCCTGCGGCCGGGAACTGTGGGCAGCCTCTGGGAGCTGAGAGCGGCCCCCGGCTGGCAGCCAGCAAGAAAACCAGAACCGTGGTCCTGAAGCTGCAGGAACTGGATACCGCCCACCACTGTGCAAGTTTGGAAGAGGACCTTGAACTCAGGAGCAAATGCAGCCTGGCTGACACCTTGACCACAGCCTGTGAGACCCTGAGCAGAAGACCCAGTTAAGCTGGACCCAGAGTCTGGCCCATGGAAACTGTGAGATCTAAAAAAAAAAAGCAGGTGTGTGTTTTAAGCTACTGAATTTGTGGTGATGTGTTACCGGGCAACCAGTCTGGGTGGGCTTGAGGCAATGAGCCCCAGGGAGAGGTGCTAAGGGAGGGTCATGGGTGTGAGAGAACCCTGGAGAACAGGAGGCTACATTCAGGCCTGATATGGGCGCCGCCCTGGGGTTACCTCACCCAGCCCCTACCCATCTCCACCTCTGGACCTGGCCCATCTATACTGGGGACTTGGCCTGAGAGTCCCTGTGGATTCTAAGTGGTCTCAGTGGGTGACTTGTGGGGGACATGGTTTGGGGGTCCTAGTCTCTGAGTGTCCTTGAATTTAGACCACATTTGGTATAAGGCTAACTGTATCACAAACACTGCCCCACCATCCTAACGCCAACTGTAAGGCCCCAAATTACCATAGAGGCAGGTGAAACACGGATCCTCCCCCTCCACACCCCCTTATGGAGACCAGGCGCCTGCTTGTGGCCCAGACAGCCCCGAACAGACAGCTGCTGCTCCCCTTGGCTCTTCTGCTGTTGTTGGCTGCAGGGGAAGAGTTCACAGCTTCCATGGAGGCTGGCAGCTGGGGATCCAGATGTGGGGGAGCCCAGAGCCTGGGGATAGTGTTACACCCAAGGGCCGGTTTGCTTTCCTAGCAGGGATGGGAATGTCAGGGGGTGTCTGAGATGGGAGAATCTGGATGGGGCTGCTTCCTACTCAACCCGCCCAGTTCTGCACCAAGACCCCTTCTTAGATGTGGGTAACTTGGAATCAGCTAAAAGTGGGGCTTGGTGATGGACCCAGGTCCCCAACCAAGAGGGGTACAAACTGCCACCTGCTTTGAGACTTTCCTGCCCCTAAGAGAGCCTGATTCAGATGTCCCAGGACCTTGCCAGGAACCTCCAGCCAGAACAGCTGGTGAGGGGAGCCGGACCCCCTCTCCAAGCCCTTCCTTTTGTCCACAGTGAATACAGCGGGATTTGGTTTCTCCACTGACACTCCCACCCCCAGCCCAGCCACTGGCCCAGGGCTCCCATCCATCCTGTCTCAGGCTGGGCCTCTCCAGGGTACAGACAAAGAAGGCATCTCAGGTTCCCTTGTCTGGGAGCCTGCCCTTTGATCTGCCCCCTCCTCCTACCCTGGGGGTCCTGGGGTGCCCCAGGGAAAGCTCCATCCAGGGACAGGCACCTAAAGATAAGATCTGGGATGGGAGGGAGCTCAGGGCACAGGGGACTTTAAAAGGGTGCTGACTCCCCCACCCCAGCTCACCTCCGCCTGCTTCCCTAGGCTCCTTCCCAGTATATCCCCCAGCCTCTCAATTCCCCACTGGGCCCTGCCTGGGAGAGTCTTAAAGCCCCGAGATTATCAGGAGCTCCACCTTCCCAGCAACTGAGGGAAAGAAGCCCATGGCACAGAGCCCGGCCTCTCAGGATGGAATCCCAGACCGGATGCCGCAGCAGAATCACCTGGGGCTCCGAGGTCCAGTCTCCTCCCGGCAACTCTGCATCCGAATCGGAACTGGGGAGCTGAGGCTGGGCACCTGCGCGTTCAGCAAGTGGCCAGGCTGCCGCCACAGGGCCAACTACCCCTTCTCTCTTCCTTCTGCTCCTCCGCTCCTGCGAGCGGCATTTTTCACCTCAAGCCATTCACGTTTACCTTCTCGGTTATAGCCGTAGGCAAGTCGCCTGTGATTTGTCTAAAAGCTGATCCTTGTGAAAACAACCACGACCAACAAAGAGCATTTGGCCTCGTGAACATCGTTCACTGCCGAGCCCGGCGGCGGGCTGGGATGCAGTGTGACTGTGACAATCCACCCTCGTCATTTTGGGGAAAGGGGAATGGAGATCAGTTCAATTTCTTGTCCAAGGTCACACAGCCGGTGAGTGGTAATACTGAAACAACCCTTTTAGTCTCCAGGAACCTGGCGTCCAAACCCTCAGTTACTCTGGAGGGAGGGAGGGCTGGGCGAATGTAGTCGTCACATGGTTTGCTGGTAGACGTTGGGGTGAAGTGGAGTCAGAGATGACCAAGTTTCTAAGCCTGTGTGGGTGAAAGTATTGTCAGTTAAAAACAGAGTACCAACAATCAATAATTAATTACATTTCTAAATAAAGCATCATGCCCAGATGGGTGAATTTTACCAAGTATTTAAGGAAGAAATTACACTGATTCTCTATAATCTTTTCCAGAAGATAGAATACTCTCTAACTACCAGACAAAGACATTATAAAAAAAAGAAAGCCACAGACCAAAATCTCTCATGAGCATAGATGCAAAAATCCTCAACAAAATATTAGCAAATTAATTCCAACAATGTATAAAAAGAAGTATATACCACAACCAAGTGGGATTTATCCCAATACGCAGAGCTGGTTCAATATTTGAAAATCAATTAATGTAATCTATCACCTCAATAGGCTAAAAAAGAAAATGACATGGTCACATCAATAGGCACAGAAAAAACATTTAACAAAATTCAACACTCATATAAAAAAAACTATCAGTAAATTAGGAAGAGAGGGGAACTTCCTCAACTCAGTAACAAACATCTACAAAAACCTACAGCTAACATCACACTCAATGGCGAGAAACTCAACGCTTTCTCACTAAGATCTGGAACAAGTCAAGGATGCCCCCTCGTCACTGCTGTGCAACATTGTACTGGAGAGTCCAGCTAATTCAGAAAATGAGGGAAGAAAAGTCATTGGGAAGGAAGAAATCAAGTTATCTTTGTTTACAGATGATATGATCATCTAAATAGAAAATCTGAGCCCTGGCTGGTGTGGCTTGGTGGATTGGGCGCGGGCCTGTGAACCAAGAGATCACGGTTCGATTCCCAGTCGGGGCACATGCCTGGGTTGCGGGCTGGTTCCCGGTGGGGAATGCACAGGAGGCAACCATACATTGGTGTTTCTCTCCCTCTCTCCTTCCCTTTCCCTCTAAAAGATAAATAAATAAAATCTTTAAAAAAAAAAAAGAAAGAAAAAAAAAGAAAATCTGAAAAAAAACCTACCAAAAAACCCTTACCCTGAATGAGTGATTATAGCAAGGTTAACATATAAAAGGCACTTTCCTATACCAGCAATGAGCAAGTGGAATTTGAAACTAAAAAAAAAAACAAAAACAGTTTACCACTTACATTAGTATCTCCCCAAATGAAGTACTTAGATATAAATCCAACACAATAAGTACAAGATCTATATGAGGAAAACCACAAAACTCTGATAAAAGAACTAAATAAATTGAGAGATATTCCAGGCTCATGGATAGGAAGACTGAATTTTGTCAAGATCTCAGTCCCAACTTGATGTATAGATTTAATGCAATTCTAATCAAAATGCCAACGAATTATTTGGCAGATACTAGCAAACTGATTCTAAAATTTATATGGTGAGGGAAAAGACCCAGAATAACCAACTCAGTTAGAAGGAAAAAAACAAAGTCAGAAGCTGATACTGCTCTTCAAGACTCACCATAAAACTATGGTAATCAAAGCAGTGTGGCGTTAGTGAGAGAACAGTTAGACAGACCAAGGAACAGAACAGAGAGCCCAGAAACACAGCCACGTAAGTACCATCAACGGTTCTTTGACAAAGGAGCAAAGGTAATGCCATGGAGAAAAGACAGTCTTTTCAACAAATGGTTCTGGAACAACTGGACAACCACATGCAAAAAAAGAAAAAAAATAACTCAAAATGGATCATAGACCTAAATGCAAAATGCAAAACTGTAAAACTCCTAGACGATAACATAGAAGAAAACCTAACTGACCTTGGTTATGTGATAACTTTTTTTTGCAGTTTTGCATCTCTTTTTATGAATTTAGAATCAAATGAGAGGACATAAGGAAGGTTAGATGAAGTCCACTGGTGGTAGATGAGGGAGGCAGAGGAGAGGAAAGTGCAGTAACCCTCTGGGATTGGATAACCGTGGAGAGACCCATACTTCTTTTTCATTGGTGGGTACAGAGTAGCCCACATTTACTATTTACAAGGTAACAGTAAGGAGTTTCGTGGTCTTATGCTTTGGTGCCGGGTGTTGTGCCTGTGAGGGGTCTGGAAACAAAAATTACTTCGACATTTCAAAGGCAGGTTATCTTAGATGCATAAGAACAATGGACAGGCCTCACTCATGGCAAAGACTGACCTCGGCCAGGAAAGATATAGGCCTGGGATTGGACTCCCTACCAAAACCTGCCCAATTAGCCATTTATGATCGGACCACCCTGTGAGGTTAGTTTTGGTCACTCAGCTCGTCAGGCCTGCCACGTGGCTGCCTGAGCTCATCAGGTCTATTACTTTGCCCCTTTTACATTCACGGGTTGACCCGGATATAGTGATGGGGAAATCTGTGAGAACTTTAAAAGGGGTTCACACACTCCTCATATTTAAGAAACACTGTTAGAGTATCTTGGGTTGCTTACCCTTTTTTTCAGTTAGTAAGGAATGTGGGAGTTAACATTAGGTAAACATCTTAGTCCCACCACTGATTAGCTGTGTGTATCTTGCGCAAATTATTTATCTACACATTTCCCGCCTACAGCTTTTTGAAAGGGACTAAATAGGATAATGCACAGAAAGTGCTTAGCCTTCTGCCTGGGCATACGGGGCTCTCAATGAATGAATCTATGTTATGCTCATTAGGGTGATGACATTTTAGATATATTACCCAAGGCACAATCAAAGAAAGAAATCACTGATGAACTGGACTTCATTAAAGTTTAAATCTTCCGCCCTGTGAAAGAAAATGTAAAGAGAATGAGAAGACAAGCTAC
>JAPYXV010005071.1:0-10837 GCA_028533065.1 Trachops cirrhosus
TATTGAGCATTTTTTCATGTGTTTCTGGATCCTCTGCGTGTCCTCCTTGGATAAATGCCTATTCAAGTCCTTTGCCCATTTTTTAATTGGGTTGCTTGTCTTCTTCGAGTAACCAAGATCAGAGCAGAATTAAATGACATAGAGACTAAAAGCACAATTCTAAGGATCAACGAATCCAGGAGCTGGTTCTTTGAAAAAATAAACAAAATCGACAAGCCTTTAAGCAGACTCACCAAGAAAAAAAGAGAGAAGACCCAAATAAACACAATCGCTACCTTTCTATACCTGTCTTGACAAACAGTCTCCTGTCCTAAATGGCTGCTTATCCTTCAGCACAAAATAACCGTTTTGATTATTGAACATGGGCACAGGCTCTCTGGTAAGCTGTGTGTTACTTTATTCAGAGACCATTTACTGAGCACCTTCCACGACTCAGAGACAGTGCAGTGAACAAGGCACACAGTCTCTTCCCTCAGGGACAGCCCAAGGAGTTGCCTTTGAGATAAATGAGGTACTTTGTTTTCTGGTGAAATTTGCCTTATGTAATATAGTAACTGAATAATTTCTTCATTATTCCTTCTCAGATGAACCCTTTAGCAAAAATCTTTCTGGGAGTTCTTTTAAGAATTCTTGTTAAATTGATAGCATTTGCTCTTGGGGATATAAACTCCTTCATTACATCTTATAGCTAACTCATTTAGGGACAAAGACATATGTGTGTGCTACAAGGTTCTATCACACATGCCCCAACTTTCCAGGAATAACATATTTCAAAGTAATTCGCCCTATTGTGTCAAGTACATTCCAGTCATGCCCCAATAGTGATGTGTAGTCACTGCAGACTAGCAGACCAAGAAAAGAAAAGACTTAGTTTCTCTCCTTAAGGATAGAGTGGATGTGATGATGACCAACAGCACTGGTTTCCCTGGGACAGAGGGTGTTCTGGGAAGTAGAACTTTCCATGCTACAATTGGGAAGGTCCCAGGCAAACTGGCACAAGTTGGTTGCCCTAGATCTCATTTCCTCGTTTAGCTGGACATAGCTAAATCACATCTCCCAGCCCCTTGAAGTTAGGTGGGACCACTACTTTTAACCAATGAATTAAGAGCTGAAGTGACAGAACACTTTTGGACTTGGCCCTAAGAAAACCGTTTTGGGGGATCTCCTGTGCTCCTTCCCCTAACACTGACCCGATGGAGATGACTTGGTATCCTTGAAGGTGACAGAGCCTCTGTCCACCTGGGTTCCTGAATAACTATGGGGTGTCCTCTCCTACCAACCTAGAACCACCCAGCACAGTCACATGAGCAAGAGTATGTCAGCCATTAGGCATTTTAAAATCTGCTTGCTTCAGTGGCTAGCCTGAACTAATGAAAATGAGTACCCTGAAGTCAGGTGCTGCTGTCAAAAAAACCTAAAATGTGTGGCACTGACTATGGGGTGAGGGGTGATAATGAAACTATGGGTCTCAAGAGATTGGGACCCATAGTGTAAACTGGTGAAACATTTTCTAAAACTTGCCTGTGGTAACTTAGGAGAGTGCCCATGTAGCTGTGAGGAGCCAGAAAATTAGTGACCTCTGGGCTCTTTATTGTGTTTGGCAAAGATTTTCAAGAAAAAAAATTGAGCTAGGGAGAAAGGAAAGGGGATAAAAGTGCATAAATGTGGGGCTATCTGGAATTGGAAACACCCACTGTGTCTAGATCCCTAGGAGGTTGAAATAAGGAGGAAATGCCAATTAGACTTTTCAGTTAGACAAGGTACTTCACCCTTCAGCAAAGATGGGATAAAAGTATGGACTCCCCATATGTGCCTTTGGTTTCAGGTGAATTCCAGGTGCTTGCTGTTCAGCTGATGGAATAGACAAAGTAAGAAAACAACACAATCATGTCCAGAAAAATATTTTAGATCTTGCTTCTGACACATTGAATTAATGGGATAAAAATAGGGAGAAGCCTTCTAAGTGTTTGAGGGACTTTTATTGCCAAGGAAAACATAAGCTGGGTCAGACTTCAACAACATGTTGAAACCTTCAAAGGACTCATAGGCCCCCAAACTTGCAGGAGCTGGAATTAGGTGAAGCACGTGTCTCAAGCTGTATAGCTCACAAGGAAAGCATTCTTCCCCCCCGCCCCCCCAGACACACACTTCTTGCGTGACATGGAGGACTGGACAAGAAAACCTCCCAGAACTAAGGGCTTGGTGTTTTAGAGAATAATGAGCCAGGGATTTCTTCCCAGAGAGCAGAATCAGAATGTAATCAAGGAGCTCCCACTGCCAGGGCAAAGGGGTCTCCTCAGTGCCTGACCAACAGGATTTCATAACTGCTGAGGGCTGAGGCCTGCTGTGTCCCACATGCTGCCAATGGGAGTTTTATCACAGTTGTCATGCCAAGGCTCCACCATTGTGATTGTCATTGGAAGGGAAGATAAATTTGTCTTAATTCCAGAACTTCAGGAGCCACACTCAAACCCATACCTCACCTAGCAATCTTGGAGTTTGAGTTGGATGTAGTAGCTGGATGGGACTTTTGGCTACTGCCTATGAGGAGGATGAATGTGTTCTGTGAGGGCAAGAAGATAAAAATTATATATATATTTGAATCCAAATGGAGGGCCATGCCAGAGACTTGTAGGAGTTTAGCAAAAATATGTCCCCTTCCTGGATGCACAGATGGCAGTTCCCATACTGCCTTGCAACTGAGTGAGCCCATATGATTAAAGCCAAGGGAGCGTGGGCACACATGCTGTTTTGTCACTTCCTGATTCATAAAAACTTCCTGTGGGCAGTCCTCGATGCTCTCTCACCATCAGCCAACTGGTTGGAGACAAGTCTACTACCACTTTGAAGCTCCATGTTGAAGATGGCACAGCCTTACCAGCCTGTGCCCCCGAATGACAGTGGAGCAGAGCTACTTTCTTTTCTCCTTACTTCCCAACCCAGAACTACTCAGAACTGTTATAAGAGAGCAAGGACAAATTTCAATTACATCTCAGACATTCAGACATGTGTTTCTCAGTCTGTTTCTTTAACTGGTATACAAACATGGACTGCCTGAGTAATACTACAGTGTAATGGACATGGAGAACCAAGGAACAGTAGGTACAGTGAGATGAGTTGAATACATCACAGAGAGGTTCCAAGAAGAGCTGAATCTTGAGGTTGACTTGGAAGAAGCTGTAAAACAACACACAAAAAAGATAACTTTCTACATTGTTGTCAAAAACAGTTGCCTTCCCATGTGATAAAGAATGAAATATCTTCCTAGGAGTTTGGAAAAAATGCTATGTGGTAAGAAGTATCCTGCTGAATTTGTAAAGTGTAACTTATTTTGAGAAACACCAGTGGCAAAAAGCCAGCTGAGATCAGAGGTCACAATTTTGTGATCCTCAGGCCGTATCAAGCCTACTGACCAGAACTGGCTCTCAGACATCCTTTTACAGTGTTTTTTGAGTATCATTCCAAGTTCTGGCAATTTTGAGTCTATCTATATTCCTTCATGATAAAAATCAGCAGATGCTGAGTCATAGCTGTTGTCCACTATGGCCTCTGGCCTGCCAGAGCCCACCGCTCCTGTGATGGCCCCATGCTGGTAATTGCCATCATTTGTCACTCATCCCGTTACATACTTGACTTAGGTAGGCATTTGAGGCTGTGTCTCAAAGCCAGACTTTAACACCTGATTCACAAAATTTTATGACAACTCATGTTAACAATATCTTTAATATTCACATAATTTGGACCCTTAAAGAAGAAAACAACTAGACCTTGTTCTATTATCTCTTGGGTTTTATTTTCCTTCATAGGTACAAGCTGTTGTTAACGAGCAGAGTTATGCTTTTTCCTTCAAGGTATGGAATGGTTGGACTGGGTCACAGCATGAAGCCCTGCAGTCTCCTGGGGAAAGGAAAGTGGAACCCATTTGTTATTGTATGTTACTGAGCAGTAGTATGTGCTGATCAATTGAAATGATGATCTAATTGTTCCTTACATCAGCCCTGTGAAGAATGTATTATCCTAATTACAGAAGAAGAGAGAATAACTTGCCAAGTTAGTGTAGAGAGCTGATAAACGTGATGTAGACCAGGTGTGTGACACCAAGGTCTGCGCTGTTAGCCACCATTTCAACCACTTCTGAAGCCAGGCAGCCCCATCCAGTGGAGCATGTCTGAGGCCCGTGGCTGCCCCAGTGCTGGCCTTCTGTCCACTACTCAGTGTGTGTCCCAAAGAGGGGTGAATGTAGCGGCGCAGGTCAGGGCTGGCAGGAAAACCCGCCCCGCTAGAAAAGAGCAACAGACAATCCTCTGCCCTGAACTCTTTCCAGTCTGTCAAGCTGCTTGGCTAGTAGGGCGCAGGGACTTCTGTGTCCTTGTAAGGGAATTGTGCACTACAAAGGGAAGCTTAGGTACCATTTGAGTCAGAGAATTTGTAGGTGAACACACAGCGCAAAGGCAAGTAGCCCCGCTTCTCCTTGTCCAGCATGGCACCAGACAGATCCACTGCATAGACGAGACAGCTGCCTTTCCCACTGCAATAGCATGGCCACTTGTCCCAGAAAACCCAGCACTGGAGGATGAAATGTTCCTGTGAAGGATGTTACTACTCATTCATAAAACACACCACATTAATTAAGCACCCACGATATACTAACCTTAGGGAGTCCCCCTAGGTACTGTGGGTACAGCAGTGAAAGCACTTCTGCTTTAGAGGTGACCCAGTCCAGAAGCACAGATATATTAAGAATTATTATAATGCAAAAGACTATCTCTCAATATTTTGGAACACAGTAGAGGGAAGGTGGGTAACTGAGGGAGGAGGGAAGAGACAGCTTCAGAAAGAAGGCTTTAGTCTCCTAATTTTGGTTTGAGAAGAGGTGTTGGAATATCATCTGCTGTTGGCTGCAGAGTTCATTCTCCCTCCTTTCTTTGGGAACCCCCTATGTGGCCACAGAAATGGCCCTGCTCAATATCTGCCCTTAACTGGTTATGTGACCCAGCCTGGTCCAGTCAGAGCCAACTTTAGCCCACAAAAGACTCAGAATCTTGTCCCAGCCTTGTTCTCTCTGCTGGATTCAGTTTGAAAATGAACCACTTATAGTGCTGCAGCCCTGAGCAAAGAGCTTGGGGCTCCTGCAGAAGCCTTTTGTGGATCCAGAAAATGGAATCAGCACAAAGAAAACTGGGCAGAGATGTTGCTCTTTGTGACTCATTTGAATCCTATAGTCATCAGGTCTGAAGCCACATCTACACCTCCCCCCTCCCCCCCCCACATTGTTCTTTTCTCTGAGGCTGATTTAAGTTAAGTTTACTGTGGCTTGCAAACTGGAGGGTCCCTAACTAATACAGGTACTTTCTCTGCTTCCTTGTCAATAGATTTTTTTCCCCACAGGGACAATTATTGTTGCATGCTTTGAATTCTCAAAGTTCTATAAGAGAGATAAGTCTGGGGTGGGATAAAGAACTACAGCCCACCTCCCATAGTTTCAAATTGAGACCATTAGCATGTTATGGGCTAATATGGATGACGCACACATTCTTTGGTGTACTTAACTGGGCCTCGTGGTTGAGCATTCTGTAAAATGACCGACAATAATCTACATGGAGATAGTGGTCAGCTCTATCTGGGGATGTCATAGAAGACTCCCTGAGAAATTGTGCCTTCTAGGAAAAAATGGAGAGTGCCACGAGGTGGGGCAGGGGGTGGGGGGAGCAGAAGGGAGGAAAGGGAGGAATGTTGGAGGTATCTTGTGAACTGGCAGAGGAATGGAAACTATGCTGCTTTCCTCCAGCTGCAGCTAGGCTGATAGGGTCTGCGTGGGGAGGGGGGCTCAGGCCTGGAGGGCCTTGTAATTATGCTAATGAGTTGCAGGGAAGGAAGACTGTATAAAGTCCATTTATGAAGAATCAACGTGGAATGAAATTGTATGCAGAGGAACCCGTTATTGAGCCATTGAAATAGATTCAGGTGCAAGAAAGGAAGCACACCAGGAAGCAATGTGTCAGGGTGGGGTGGGGAAGACAAGTGATTGGTGAGTGATAGTGCCATCACTGGGACAGGAATAGAAAGGTAGACCAGTCTGGGAGCTTAAACACGCTTAGTTTTGAGTAGGTAGAGTGAGGTGCCTCTCAGGTAGGCATCTCAGAGGAGCTTTCTTCTTGCCATCCTGACCGACAGCTCTGGGACTGTGGGAGAGATCCGGGCTGTTCAGCAGAGGCTCTGATGCTCCCCAGTGCCCATGCTTTTCTTCCTGAGCACAGCCACCAGGCTCCCTTTCTCCCCCTCCCTGTCAGTAACAGGGAGCAGTGGAATGTGATCCGTAGGCCCTGTAGCCACTCAGCATAATCTCTGGGCACCCCAAGCTGAGTGGGAGGGCTGTGAGGATGTGGGGAGTGCAGAGCTACAGACTGCAGGAACCACCTTCTGAGTGACTATGTTGAGTAGGGCACCTTCTCCCCAACCTTCTTCCCAAGTCAGAATGAACTATGAAAAGAGTAAAAAGTAAACTTGACCTGCTTAGCCCCAGATATTTGGAGTGGGGAGTTGTTGGCCTGCCTTGATTAACACAGCTGAAGTAAATGAGTGGAGAGTCATTTCTGTGCGTGGAGGTGAGCCAGGGGGCGATGTGCTGCTCAAGAACAGTCTAGTCCAGGAAGAGAGGTAGAGGGTAGAGCCTGGGAAAACCTGGCTGAAGGAGAAGTGGAAGAAGAACCACTCACAGAGGAGGCAAAAACACAGGTGAGAGAGGTAGGTGAGCCTGGGAGGCAGGGAAATGTAGGAAAAGAGTGTGGGTGACATTGTAATGTGCTTGAGAGATGTCAGGACAGAGTAACAACAGAAAAGTGTCTGTGGAGGTTGACAAGTAAAGGAGGTGAGATGATCAGATGGGCTGTAGCAGAAACTTGCTGTGAGGGGCCTGAATGATGAAGGGGGTTGGAGGGGAGCTAAGAGGGAATCAACTTGTCTTCAAGAGAAAGGAGAGAGGCAGAGAAACAACTAAACAGAAGATCAAGGGGAATATTAAAATAGGAGACATTCGCACATGCTTATCAATCACAGATAATAACTGACACTCCCTGGGGAAGTAAGAAGAAATTAGAACCACAACACTGATGTTGGAATCAGGTCTACTTGGAGAAAGGACTAGGAAGTGAGGTGTGTGCAAGCACCCATCAGTGCAAGTGTTTGGAAACTGCACATCCCTTTCCTAAGGACCAAACTTTTCCTCTGTGAACTGGGAAGTGGGGATCTGCGCAGAAAGTTCAGATGGCAAAGGCGAAAATTTGAGAAAACCACTGAAGAGAGAATCACAAAGACTTGTAGAAGGAAATGATTCAAGTAAAGGGCTTTAGATTCTAATAGCAAATCCAGACCCCGCAGATCCTTGCAATCCCCACAGAAGCCTCTGCCCATAAGTCACCAGGCTCCAGGACTGAGGTCTAGGGCTGTGCAGAAGACAGGATGGACTCAGATGAGACTGGAGATCACATAGGCGTTAACTAAAACAGTCCACATGTGAGAAAATACAGGCCTGGGTTGGAGCCGTGTTTTAAGGGAAAGGGGTGGGGCAATTGGGACTTAAAGACATGAAAGCTGTAGAGTTGAGAGGGATGCATGACCAACTAGATACAAGTGTTAGGACATTGGTCCTGGGTGGGCACCTGGGATAGACAGTGTGTCCTTAGGAGGTTCTATCCAAGCAGTACTGAAACCTACAAAGTTACACAACAGTCACACACTACACAGGAGTGGGGGTGGGGGTGTCCCTACACAGACTCCTTTTACAGAGGGGACACTGAGTCCCAGGAGCATGAAGTCACTTACCCATGATCACAGAGTCAGTGTCTAAGACAGCCCTGGAACCAAAAGTGATTGGAAGGGAAAGAGAAGAGGTGGGGAGAAGAGAAAAGGGGCATTCATTCATTCATTCTTCCACTCACCTCTTTGTTCAGCAGGTAAGTATTGCCTTTTAGGTGCTGGGGCCACAAACTTGACCTGGTACCTGCCTTTAGGGAACTTCTAGCCCAGATGGGGACATAGACAACCTCTGGAACAAAGTGGACAGGGTACAGTGGGACACCAAGAAGGAAAGGGGCAGTTCTGTCTGCAGTGCTGGAGTGGGTGGGCCATAAGTTCCTCTTGAAGCAAGCTGAGTCTTAAAAGATGAGGTGGCCCAAATGGAAAAGGACGTCTCAACAGAGGGAGTGAGTGCCAGGCCAGAGAGTAGACTGTCTGAGGTAGCCCTTGGGATGAAAGAGCAAGTGAGTGCCTCTCCTTGGAGATCCCATTTTGACTGAGAGGGGAATATAGTGGGAAACTTCAAAGAGAGGTCTTGATGTAGCATGGGTTATGGCTTTGCCCCATGCAAGCCTGTCAGTGCAAATCAGCCAGTGGAGTAGAGAGAAAGATGTCCCGTGTCTCTCAGCTGAGAACTGGAGGGGACAGAGCACAAAGCCGGACCCTGGGCCCCAGGATCAGCGCCACTGCTCCCAAACTGTCAGATACACACATAAAAAGTGACTGGTAAAAATCTATGAACGAGAGTGTTGAGCGAGAGAGTGAATAACTCCATCCTACAGGGAAGGAGGAGCAGAGATAAGACCCTGAGAAATAAATAGCATTTTGATAGAGTTGATGGGAGTCTTAGAGACAGAAAAGCTATACTGGGGGAACCATGAATTATTCGGATGGCATTTCTACCTTGGGAAGGAGTGTCTGTGGATTTCAAAGCAACCAGCAGCTGGCATCTGTGGTTTCTCTAAACCCTGGCTCCTTCTGCCCACCTCACCCTCTTACCTGTCAGGGTCAGCAGTTTTCTTACAAAGGCTGTCTGGGTGTCATTTTTACAGTTTGTCTGGCACTGTGCAGATCCTAAATAAATGTCTGTTGAATGAATGAAAACACGCAATGAGAAAAGATTTGGAAAGGCCTCAATTTTTACACCAATTGGGAAAATCTTTTGTAGTTCTGGGATGAGGGACAAAGAGAGGGAAAGAAACATTAATGTGTGGTTGCCTTTTGAACCCCCCCTACTGTGGACCTGCCCCGCAACCCAGACATGTGCTCTGACTGGGAATTGAACCAGTGACCCTTTGGTTCACAGGCCCATGCTTGATCCACTGAGCTACACTGACCAGGTTATCCATATGTCTTAAATTGTCACTTCCTTCTACAGGATTCTTCATCTTTTTTGTGCCTTGAATCCTTTTGGTGTTTGGTGAACCATTGTCAGAACGAGGGGTGTGTATATGTGTGTGTGTGTGTGTTTAAGTCTTTGTTAAATAGTAGATTAATTCTTTTTTAGAACAAGGTTTTAAATATTATAATAAAATATGCAAAATCATAAAGAAAACCTTTATATTAAAATATGGATATTAGAATATTTAAAAAATAAATTAGTGGTAGGGTAATAGAAAATGCTTATTTATTCATATTAACTAACAAGATCAAGTAGTAGGTTTCATTAATTGCTGTGATTTTGAAGTGATGGTGAGCTTAATGATATTTTTAAATATCTACAACATATGTGATATATCTGAAATATCTATGATTTCTACTGGTAATAAAGTCACAGAAACTGCTAACACTACTGTGTTTTGTTGTCTGCATTTATTACCAAAGGAAATGCTAAATGACAATCAGAGGTTAGTGAAACAAGCATGCATTATACCCTGCCCCATCTAAGCTAGTGCAGCCACTGAATTCTTCCCCTGGCTAGGAGCTTCTATCCATTATTACTCAGCCTCTTCATCTGCTGTGGTCACTGGGGTGGGAGCACATCTGGGAATGAGCATCTGACGCTGTAGACCATCACACGGAACTCAAGCAGGGAAGTGCTGGAATTTAAGAATAACTTTGATCGTTGGGATGTAGGAGGAAATGGTTTGTCACCAGGAAAAAACACTAGACTCAAAAGCTCTCACAGTTTGAATGAGCTGTTGGAATAAAAGGTGCAAGGCACAATGGGATATGAAGGAGTAGGCTCCTGACTTGGGAGGGTTTAAGCAGGCCTCAACTTTGAATTTTCTCCTTTTCACTGAACAAGGATTTAGGGAGCTGCATAAAACCTTTGAGTTAATAGAAGTCAGTTGAAGGTGTATGTTTGTTTATTGGTTTGTTTGTTTTTTAGGCTGTGCTTCAAATTGGAAATGATGAAAAGGTCAATGAGAGTATGTAGGAACACTTGTTCTTCATATGTTTCAACAATTCTGTAGGGCACTTTGGCGCTGTGTACCCAAGACCTTAAATGTGTGCATACAGTTTGGTTCAGCAATCCTGTTGTTATTGTTTTCTTAATAAAATAAGCATATGCTTTTTATAAATATATGTGTACAAAATGTTCATTGGTGTTTTATTTTTTTATTTTTATTTTTATTTTTTTTATTTTATTTTTTTTTTTTTATGGTCCTCTCAGCTCTTGGGAACAGTTTAAAGGAATGACATTTACTCCCCCCACCCCACCCCCCACCATAGACCTCAGAAAATGACAAACTGTCGATACCTATAGAGCTCACTTTGTTGTTGTTGTTGTTGTTTTTCTAACCCATGGGGGGCTATTGTCATTATAACAGGATAATGTCATCTCATGTCATCATGTTTTTTTTTTTGTTTTTTTTTTTATATATTTTGCTATTTATTTTATTTTTTTATTTTTTTTTTTAAATTTTTATTTTAGTTTATTCAGTACAGTTTCTATCCTTTATTCCCATTCCAGCCCACCCACCCATTCCTCCCCTCCTCCCTCCCCTTTCCAACACCCCTAGTTTTGTCCATGTGTCCTCTATATTTGTTCCTGTAAACCCATCCCTTCTCCCCTGAAATTCCCTCCCCTCTCCCCTCT
>JAPYXV010005072.1:0-10836 GCA_028533065.1 Trachops cirrhosus
GGACGGGATGTCAGAGACCAGAGGGGAGAGGGGAGGGAATTTCAGGGGAGAAGGGAAGGGTTTACAGGAACAAATATAGAGGACACATGGACAAAACTACAGGGCTTGGAAATGGAAGGGAGGTGGGGAGGGATGGGTGGGTGGGCTGGAATGGGAATAAAAGATAGAAACTGTACTGAATAATCTAAAATAAAAAATTAAAAAAAAAAAAGAACAAAATTGGGATAAATGGCAAAATTTGAATAAATCTGGTACATTACAAAGGGAATTATAACAAATTCCTGATTTTAATAACTGCCCTGTGGTTATGAACATGAACATCCTTGTTCTTGAGAAATGAGTTACTTTCAGATAATGTGTGTGTTGGGGGGATACAGAGAAAAATAATAAAGCAAATTTGGCAAAAGGGTAACAATTGTTGAATCTGGTTCTTCATTCTATTCTTGCAATTTTTCTGCAAGTCTGATTTTCATTGTTTTCTTACTAGGTTTTTTTTTTTGTAAACATTTTTCATTGTTGTTCAAGTACAGTTGTTCTTATTAGTTTTTATTTTTTTTTATTGTTGACACTATTACAGATGTCCCCTATTTTTCCCTCCTTTGCCCACCTCCACCCAGACCCCGCCCTCCCCTCCCTCTCGCCCTCACTGTGTCTGTGTCCATGGCCTATGCATATGTTCTTTGGCTAATCTCCTCATCTTCTTTCATCCAGTCTGCCCCTGCAACCCCCTGACAGCTGTCAGTCTGCTCCAAGTTTTAAAGTCTTAGTGTGTCTCCTTGATCTGTATTACCCTTGCCTTTGGAAACCCTAGCCCAAAACAACAACAAACAACAACAACAAAACCTCACTTTATACTCTTGAAGGAATGAATAGTTTCCTTTCTATTCCTTACATGGAAAACTTTGTCCTTTGTACATTTTATTTCTATGGTAGGGAACATAATTTAACATTGTTAGTTTCATTATTTACTGTGCCTTTTATTACAGAATGGCCTATCTTCTCTCACCCTTTTGCTAATGATGTAACTGCTACTTTTATTTTCTCCATATAGTTTAACCTAGCCTGCTACTTTCTGATCAAGTTTTTAGGTTTATAGCTTGTCTTTAATGATATATTATTGTGTTTATTTTTTAATCCTGAGGCTTTTATTTTTATAGGTGTTTACCCTGTTTAAATTGCAGGTACAAATGTTCTTTTTTTTCTTTATTGTTGTTACTCTTTGTTTCAACCTTAGTACTGTTTTTCTTCCCCACAAAATCATAAAGTCCAAATCCTAAGTTCCAAGACAGCAGAAATCATGATTGCATTATCCCATAGAGGTATCCAATATTTGTTGAATAATCATTTATGCAATAATCCTATAAAATATGTTTAAAACACTGTCGTAGTTCACCCACTAGAACTTAACCTAATTCTACTAATAACCTCATCATAAAAACCATTCAAATGTTTGTTATACACACACTGCCACATCCTGTAAACATTTGTTACACACATCACTGCCACATCCCTCTCCCTCCCCACCTTATCTTTAATGGAAAAAAATCCCACTCCTCACGTGTCATTCTTTAACAAAGCTTGGAATTATTTTCCTATTAAACATACTTACTGTACAGACTTTAAATCAACCTGTTTTTAGTCATCACTCATTTTTTCCCCCAAGGCTTGCTACTATAGGGCCCATTTGACTCAATTCTTGAACAGCTGTTTGGAGATGAGTTTTATCTTTCTATCTACGAAGTTCCCTAGGCTCTGGAAATCCACAGTAATCTATTCATTGTGAACACCAGCTTAGCTGGGAGATTCTTTTTTTCTTTGGTTCTACCCATAGTTTTATTACCACAAATATTTTGAGATCTAGTTGAGAGACTTGATATATTCTTATTGTTAATTCTTCAAATGCTATCTGCCTTTCAACTTTAGGTATTTAATCGTACTCTCTGTGTATGTTTTGTCTTCAAGAGTTTTATAAACAAATGCTTTGGTATCTATCTTTGGTATTGTGATAAGCACAGAATAAAATGCCATATATATGATTTCATATACTGCAACAACTCTGAGACCATAACATACTCTCCACTTCTGTCAGAGAGGAAACTATGGCACAGAGAGGTTAAAAGGTCTTCTCAACTAGTAAGTGACTGAGCAGACTGACACGGAGCAGACTGACAGCTGTAAGAGGGGAGGGGTTGAAGACTGGATGAAAGAAGGTGAAGGGAGGAGCCAAAGAACACGTATGCATGACCCATGAACATGGACAACCGTGTGGGGATTACCAGGGGGTCTGGGTGGAGGGGAACAAAGGGGGAAAATCGAGATGACTGTAATAGCATAAACAATAAAATATTAAGAATTGGGATTTAAAAAAAAAACAGTAAGTGACTGAAATGAGATTTTAACACAGACCTACTTCCTGACAGAATCCAAAGCTGGTATTCCCAATGCTCATGGTATGATAACTCTCTGAACTTGCTATTTGCAGTTTAAAATATTAACACTCTTAGAAGTCTGTTTGAGCATAGCCTTTATTACAGTTTGTTATTTGTTCCTTTGGCTTATCCCATTAAGAATTATTGTTTCCAGGTAATATCTCCATGTTCCAGGCTACAAATCCGCTGTGTTAAATTATTTTCATTTGGCCCCTTAATCATTTTATGATTTACAGTTGATTTTTTTCAGTTACATTCTCCAGTATCCTGGTTTTCTAACTACTCTCACTGCTGCATCGCAAATGCTTCCCTAGGTTCTTGTTTAACAGCTTGGCTCTTCCACCCGAGAGGAAAATTCTATCATTCTCTGAATCATGAACACTTTTTAGGTATTAAACTTCAGAGACTGATACTGTTTTTTTCCCCCTAAGTTCTTAGGGAGATACTTTTCTTACTACAAAATTTTACATCCTTTCAATTCTAACTTATTGCCATAGTGACAATAACTGTTCAGAAATATACACTTCAATAATTGCTCAGGAATATACACTCCACTTTCATTAGCAGTTGGTACTTACCTCTTTCTGGCTGATGGCACTATCATAGGAGAAATTTGAGCCCAATCTGATTTTAGTGTTCATGGTGGCAGGAAAGCAATAGCTTTTATTACTGAGTAAAAGTTAGGTACAATCAAATACTGAATTTATTCAGTGATATTAAGGTTTTACAGGAATACATTCATAGCTATAAAACCAACCTTTATTGGAACATTAGTGAGCCAACTAAAGAATTTGAATGTGGTCAGTAATTTAAATAAGGTCAATAATTTCGATAATAGTATTATATCAATACTAATTTCTCAATTTTGATAAATGTACTATAATTATATAAGAGAATATCTTTGTGTTTAGGGAATTCACACTGAAAAGTATTTAGGAGTAAAGGACAGTAGTGTCTACAACTTACTTTCAAATACTTCAAGGAAAACATTGTACTCAGATGCAAATACACATACATACAAGTATGCATGGATATAGTAGAAAGAGAGGATGACACAGCCAATGTTGTAAAATGTTAGCATTTGGCAAATCTAGGCACAGAGTATTCAAGAATTTTTTGTACTATTTTACCAACTTTAACCCTCACATTATGTCAAAATAAAAGTTTAAGATACCTCTACTCTTGTTATTGCCAAGTTCTAGTTTTAAACTTTTTCTTTTTCATTGAAAGAACCATTTTGATAATACATTTCTTTTTAATATGGGATATCTTAGGCATGCCAATACTATGTTACAGTGGTCAGGTGTAAGTTTCTGTCAGCAAGAAACAGAGCAAGTGCATTACCTCCCTTATTCTAAATCAGTATTTAACTGGGGCCATGCACCAGAATTCCTCGAGGAGCTTTTTCACAATACACTCACCTATGACCTACTCCCAGAGGTTCTAACAGAATGTCCGGGTTGGAAAAAAATGAATTTAGTACCGTACATTTTACAAAATCTCTCTCAGGTGATTCTGAGAAGTATCCCTCCCCACACCAAGAATCACTACTCTAGATACAGAACCACTCATCTATTATTAAAGTCAGAGACCACACTGCTGTGGATTTTTTGGCATTCATATCACGGCAAAGATGAATATAGAATTTGCAATCAACTCAAGCTCCTATAACTAGAAACAGAACATCACCATGGGAAGAGCACAAACGTAGGAGACAGACCTGGTTTCAAACCTCAGCTAGGCTGCTTAGTTAACCCCATGAGTCTCTATTTAATCCTCAGTCCACTTAGTTAACCCCATGAGTCTCTATTTAATCCTCAGTCCAAGAGGGAAAGATTTCCAACTCACAGGCTGCCATGAGGATTAGAGAAGAAAACATTCATAAACCAGTAGCATGTAGTTAAATGTTGAAGAATGTTCTTGATGTTATTCAAAAATGTTCAAAATGTTATTTGACTTTCCCCAAGTACAGTTTATTTATTCTACTTCAGGAAAGTCAAGTAGAAACAAACAAACAAAAAAAATAACCATGATTCAGGGAAGGGGTAAAGATAAAAAGAGAGGAGAGAAACTCGGCAGCCATTGCAGAGAGAACCATGCAGCTGTAGCAATAGAGGAGAGAACCACGCAGCTTTGCCAGAGTGGGGACCCCACAGCTTTAGAAGGGGAAACCACCACCTGGCTTTAGCAGAGATCCCCGCAACACAGCTGATGGTGCTGGGAACCAAGGGAGGCCTACCAGCCAAGAGGGATTGCTGGGAAGAACTGGCTGCTGCCTGAGCCACAGACTTCTATTTCTTTTCCTGAGATACGGTACCCCAGACTGGGCGAAGGGGTAGGAAGGACTGTGTGTGTTTGTGGGTGTTTTAAGGGACTTTGGGATTTTTTTTTTAAAGATTTTATTTATTTATTTATCTTTAGAGGGGGAAGGGAAGGAGAGGAAGGAGAGGAGAGAAAGGAGAGAAGGAGAGAACTATCAATGTGTGGTTGCCTTTCATGGGTCCCCTGCTGGGAATTGGCCTGCAACCCAGGTATGTGCCCTGACTGGGAATCGAACCGCGATTTTTTGGTTTGCAGGCCCGCGCTCAATCCACTGAGCTACACCAGCCGGGGCGGACTTTGGGATTTTGATGAAGGCATTAGGTCACTACTTTAAGTCTGTACAGCATTAAATAAACATTTCCTTTCCTTTTCAAAAAAAAAAAAAAGGGAGAGAAAAGTAATTTTGTAACATTATACTGATTAGAGTGGTAAGGAGGCAGGCTGAGAAATCCAACATCTAGGATGGAATGTGTGTTAAACAGAGATTGTGAATATCAGTTTTGTAAATTTCACCCTTCATACAGAGTGCGTGGGACAGTGGCATTCAGCAATCACCAATTACCAATTTTCAGTTACCTTTTTAAAAAGATTTTATTTATTTTAGAGAGAGGAGAAGGTAGAGAAAAAGAAAGGAAGAGAAATATTGATTGGTTGCCTTTTGCACAAACCCCAACAGGGAACCTGGCCCACAACCCAGGAATGTGCCATGACTGGCAATTGAACTGGCAACTTTTGGCTTTAGGGGACAATGCGCAACCAACTGAAGCATGCAGGTCAGGGCAAAGTTACATGTTTTTTTAACATCAGCCAATTGTAAGGCTTTAGTTAATCTTGATTTCCTACATAGTCAAAATAGAGCACTGAAATTTTATCTCTATTAAAAATAATCAATATGATATAAATCATTACTTTTAAAACATAGCACAATAGACTCTGGCTGGT
The DNA here is from genome assembly GCA_028533065.1 of Trachops cirrhosus. Taxonomy (NCBI): domain Eukaryota; kingdom Metazoa; phylum Chordata; class Mammalia; order Chiroptera; family Phyllostomidae; genus Trachops; species Trachops cirrhosus. The sequence continues at coordinate 5,694 of JAPYXV010005072.1, forward strand.
GTAGCTCAGTGGATTGAGTGCAGGCCTATGAACCAAAGTGTCGATGATTTGATGCCCAGTGAGGGCACACACCTGGGTGGCAGGCCAGGTCCCCAGTAGGGGGCGCTAGAGGCCACCACACATTGATATTTCTCTCTCCCTTTTTCTCCCTCCCTTCCCCTGTCTCTAGAAATAAATAAAATCTTTAAAATAAAACATAGCACAATAAAAATAAGGACACCTGATTAAGGATAATTAGATTTTGTTTTAAAACCATAGCCCATGTCATGGAAAAGAAAAGGAAAACTACATTTCTAAGAACAATAAATATTGCAACCCCATTATACTTACCAACATGTGAAGGCCAAACAGTTATATGAGGATGGGAATGATACCAGCCCACAACTCTCATGGGGCGACCTGTTAGTTCAGCCAACCTGTGTGCCTGTCAAGGAATTTTCTTCAACTGGTGGGAACAAAATCTGTGTTGTTAATAATGGCTCATAGAGTATCCTGAGGTTTAAAAGAAACCACTTACAATGTAAGGTCGATAAAAGAATGAAATAAGGTTGATGCCCAGAATTTCATGGACTTCCCATTTTTTAAAAAAAAAACAAAGGTGTTTCTTTTTTAAAAATGGAATCCATTTGATTTCTATTATTATATATAGTTACATCCTCTTAATCCAATTTAGCTAATGTTTGATCACTCAAATACATATTAGTGTGCTATCTGAAGAACTTTTTTAATCCTTGGAAGTCACATTACTAACTTGAGTATTCTTCCACTCTCTCTCTAGCTCCATCCTACTCCGATTTTTGAAAAAGAAATGTAAGATTTTAAAAATTCATTTGATTTCTCTCTGGCAGGCTGCCAATGTCAACAATAGCCAAGTAGGGTAGTTTCAGAGACCAAATAAACTTAGTTCAGTCTCCCCATTTGTCTAGAAATATCCCCCAAAGGAATATTTTCCTCCTTTGTTCTAGAAATAAAATTTTCCCATAATTCTGAATCTCTTAACTTGAGATAAGAAATCAACTCAAGACATAAGGTGTCCCCTTCTGTCACTGCTCAGAGACTGCTGCTGCTGAAGTGTAACATGCTGGCTCACTTCCCTGCACATTACATTAAAGCACAATAATCCTTTCTACACAACTAAGTCTGAGAAAGAATACATTTTAAGTAATTTTTTATTTTCAAATGCCAAAAGAAATCACGTAACTGTTCTAAACCCATTTCTTCAGCTGCAGACTGGGGGGAAATCCAGCTTACACAGCAGTGAAGAGTAACTGAGGTAATCCAAGCAAGGTGTTTAGCATCATGCCTGGCACTGAGTTAAGTGCTTAACAGCACTCACTGTCATGTTAGCACATTAACATATGACAATGCGTCCAGCCATCCCTCTCCCATTTTGGGAATGGACTAGTTTTAAAGTTATAATAGATTATAACTTTATAATCTATAAAGATTATAAAGTTATAGTCTATAACAATTATAGATTATTAATAGATTATAATCACAATAATAAATATCTTTTATACAATTATTTTCTGGGAATTTTATTTTGGTAAAGTTTGTTTTGTCTGTTTAAATACCAATGAATGGGCTTTCTGCTTCTGGCTAAAATGGAATAAAAGGGACTGGACTTATCCTCCTGCCTGAAACAAGCAAACAAACTGTATTACATGAAACATGAAAGCCAGTAAATGGGAAACAAACAAGATGAGTGCTTGAGAAAACTTCCAGGCCACAGAGCAGAAAGGGGAACTGAGGTGGAGCTCGCCGGTTCCCTGGGTTTAAGACAGTCTAGTAGGTAGAGTCAGCGAGGTAGAGGACCGCAGGGAAGAGAGTGGCACAGGGCAAGGACGCTGCCTGTCCACAGAGGGTGCCCCTGGAGTGTTCCGCAGAGCGCTGATGAGCACAGGCGAGTGAGGAAACTGCACGAGGCCGGGGGAGATCTACCTGAAGCGATGAAAGGTAACCATGCCCGGCGCTCAGGCTGGACAGGGACTAGTGGCTGTCCCCGCCGGCCAGGATGGTAAGCCTCACGATTTGGGAGGCATGGGGCAGGGCGCTCCAAAGGGTTTTGCGTCAGCAGTGTGGGGCGGAGTGAGTCACCTCCCATTCTGAAAGGGCCCAGACAGCAAACCTTCGGAGCCAGACTCTAAAGGGTCCAACTATTCTGGGTAACTTAAGAACATTGAAAAGAAAGCTGAAAAATTATGCGTAGTATCAAATACAAAGACATCCAGTACCCGAGAGAAAAAAAACGTGTGGCATGTGACCTAAAATTACCAGGCACGTAGAGAAACAAGAAAATCCAATCCTTAATGAAGAGATGGAAAAGAGATTAGTGGTGGTAAGGGTAGGAATGTGGGGAGGGGCAGAGTCAAAAAAACAGTTTTAAAAGATCACAGACTGTATGACTCCATTTACCAAACATTCTTGAAATTACATTATACAGATAGAGAACAGATTAGTGACTTCCAAGGGATTAGTGACTTCTTGGGGTAGGGTGACTATACTGAAGGAACATGAGGCAGGTCTTTATGGCGATGGAATAGTTCTACATCATGACTGTGATGGTGGTTACCTATATCTATACATGTGACAAAATGGTGTAGAACAACACATTGTATCAATGTCAATTCCCGGTTTCATATTATACTATAAATTCTGTAAAATGTAACCTTCAGGAGAAGGGTACAAGGTGAAGGGAGCAGGGACCTTTCTATACTATCTCTGCAACTTCCAATGAATCTATATAATTATTTCAAAATACAGAGCTTTAAAAAGGTACATGCCGCAAAAACAGATGCTACATTTGATTATATAAAAATGTAAAAACAATCTGGACAAAAACTCATACACCCTGAGCAAGATGAGAAAAATCATTATCCTTATCACAAAGGGCTAATTTTCTTAACACACAGAGTGCCTATAAATTAAGAAAAAAGATTTCCAAATAAATAGAAAAATGGGCAAAGGAAATAACCAGATACTTCAGAGGAAAATACAAATAACCCTAAAAAAGATAAGATACAATTACAGAGTGGCAACAGTCAAAAACTTGAGTCTTCCAGGGCCTGGTAGCAAGAAAACAAAAACAAAACTTTGACGATACACACAGTCTGTGAGTGTGCAAGGAAACAGCAATTCCACCTCTAGGAATTGGCCCTACAGACACATGTACATGTGTGTGAAATGCAAAATGTGTTAAGTACTTAGAAAAACAAGAAAATATTCATAAATTTCGATAGTCACAGAATTTATCTGCACGGATACATGAAAACCTGATAACCCTGGTTATGTCCAGAGATGGATCATGGGGAAAACTGGGGTACACAGATTGGAGAAAAATACTTACTTTTTGTACCTTTTCATTCCTGTTAAAGTTTATACTATGCATATATACAACCTATTTTTAAAAGTTATTAACTTATCCAAAAGACTGATAAATTACTAAAACTACTGATGCAAATTTAACTTGCTATAGCTGAGGTAGGCAGTTCCGATTATGGGAAGCAAATGTCCTGTTTGATCACTCTTTGGTGGTATTTACATGGAATATAGCATTTAGTTTTCAGCATGGCATTTGTTTTGAGACAACCTAAAAAGAGAATCCTCCCAAATGATAGAGACCAAGATAGTAAAAAGCCTAGGGATTGAATGATACTAGGAAAATCAGTGGGGGGAGTGGGGAGATGGAGGAAGGGACTCCCCATAGAGCTCACTCTCATAGGATTTGACCTTGGGATCTTTTGGTATTTAAGAGCAGGAATGTTAGAAATTTCTAATTCTTTCAATTAAAGCAACTCAAAAGGAGAAGTGGGCAAAAATTCTGATTAACCAAGCAATTGGATCTAAGGGGTAAATATGAAAACTGAGAACGAGCCACCAGGAAGAGAACCTGTAAAGTCTCCTAAAGCAGGCTAAGGTAACAGAGGAACCTGGCCTAGAAGCCCCATAGCACATAAAAGCTTCTTATCAACCAATAAGGATATCTCCGCCTCCGTGGAGGCTGCAGATAGTTGCTCTGGAGAAATTTCCACCCGGTCCTTCCTCTTATCAGAACGTCGCAGGATGATGACAGAATGAATGTGAACAATTCTGCCGGTGTCAACCTAAAGGAAAATCCACAGAGATGTTTACTTTGGTCTCTCTCCAGTAATATCGATACCTGCATTTACAGAATTGCATTGTATTACATCATCAGGTTAAAGATTCCATCTCAGAAAACTGACATTTTTCTCATAAATAATGGAATGTTTCAAATAAAAGATACTGAACCTCAACATATACATTTCAAAACAAAAAAATACTAAAGCTAATATTTAGATCAAGGAAGGACTTTTTGAATGATCAATTAATAATCATTTGACTGTCACACGAAAGAATACAAGTCAAAATGCTAACACTTTGGTTGAGCAGCAAGTATCATGCCTGAAACTACACTAAAATAATGTAGTAAATTAATGCTATAGAAGCTCAGAGGGAAGAAGTCACTTCAATTAGAACAAAAATCTCCACAGAAAAGGCAGACGAGTGTATGTATTTCCTGACTGCTGTGTGTGCAGATAGAATTTCTGTAAACACTAAATGGATGCTAGTAATATGTCTGAGAGACAAGTTGGCCACCTGATTTAAATATTACTATAAAACTTTAAATGGAATGGCAGACAGTAAGGCTAAGGAAGAAGGATAAAGTATTGATAAAAATATACAGGACATCAAATGCCACGCCATGATCTGCAGGATGAACTGGACAGAGGAAAATTATTTCAGATAGCCTGGGTATGAAGTAATGATAAAGTACCAGACTAACTGGATGGCAGAAATGGAAGAGAAAGATTGAGATTCGTTAAGGAAGAATCCACAAGATTTGGTAGCTTATGGACCATGGGTGATAGAGGACAGGAAATTGTCAAGGATGACTCTTCAAGGATGAAATGGTGAAACAAGACAGGCAGATCTAAGTTTAGCAAGGATCAGGAAGGAAGATGAACGTGTTTTCAGATGAGCTGATCTGGGATGAGAGGATATAAATAAAAACAAGGAACAGTGTGGGGGGGGCAGAGGTCCAGGCCTAAATCAAGGGGGGTGCCCACATTTTGAATGGGGTACAATAAAAGGAGCCAGGAGGGAAGACACAGGAGTCAAAACC
>JAPYXV010005073.1:0-10836 GCA_028533065.1 Trachops cirrhosus
TAGTATCCCAACATCTGTATGTTTTCAAGTATATGGACTATCTAAGATTCTAAAAAGTTCTCAAGCACCTATAATATATGTAGCTCTTTTGTGTTGTCAAGCACATGAACTATGACGGTGTCTGCAATGTTTCCGTGCACCTCTATTCAATGTCAAAAATGTTCTCATACCCCTGGTTGGATTCAGCATCTGAGGTGGAGTCAGACACCTGAAGTATCCAAGCATGTTCAAGGGTGTGGAATATCTGCACTCTCCCATTCTCTGCAGTGTTTTCAAAACGTGGAGAATCTCAATGTGATTTGTTCACATATATCTGCACTATAGCGTTGTCTACAACCATGTAAATCCACATTATTTCATCATCTCAAGGGTTCTCAAAGATCAGAAGTTTACCAGGTTTTGTAGGGGTCACACATATTGTGCTATATGCTGCCCTGGCAATGACTTCATTCCCGTGGGCTTCGTGAGATTCTTCCCAGCTCTAAACACCTGAAGTATCAATGCCTTTGAAGAACTGTTAATTACCAGCCATAGGCTGTCAAATTTTGTTGTCAAAAAAATGGACTATACCAGCATCTGCAGCATTTTCAACACTTGTAACTTTCCCGGTGTTCACAATGTAACCACACGCTCGAACTATCCCACAGTCCTCAGGGTCCTCCACCAGATGGAAGATCCAAGCTTCTGAAGTGGTCTATAATACATGGCTGATCCCAGCCTCCGCACTGTTCTCACACATCTTATTATGGTAATGTTGGCAGAGTCCTCCAACACAAGGGCTCTTCCAGCATATTTGGCATTTTCAAACACCAGGAACATGGCGGGATAGTGTCTCAGTGGTCTGAACCCCAAGGTTGACCAGGGCCACTGCCTTGATACCAAATGACAGGGCAATGCCTGTATCTTCCATGTTGCAAGTCCTGATCTATAGTGAAGTTTCTCCTGAAACAACTGGATTAATGGCATCATTTCCAATGTGCTCAAACACATGGACAATCAGTGCATATGCAAAATTCTCAAGGAGAGGTCGATACCTGCACTATAGTGTCTGATGCCCAAAACTATCACAAGTTCTTTGTGCTCCCCAAATATCTGGAAAAAAACAAAACTTGAACTTCCTCAGACATACTGAATAATAGAGTTTGCAGTGTTTTCATACATTTGGATTTTCCCTATGTCTTTTTTCTTTTTATCATGCATGTGAACTACACTATGGTCAGCACTGTTCCAAAATACCAGGGTGAAACGACACATTCAATGTTTGCACCAACTGAATGACTGTAGAGACTTCAATGTTTCAAACATCTGGAGTATCTCCATAGCAGAAATATTCCTCCCTCATGGACTTTCCTGCACCTGCATTCTTTTCCCCTACCTGGCCTATTCCAGCACTCACAATGTCTTCACGCATGAGGTTTGTGCCAACTTCTTCAGTGTCCTGAAACAGAAAACTCTCACATCATGTGCATGTTCTCTAATATCTGAGCTCCATTAGGGTCTGCATTGTTGTCATACACCAATACTTTTGCAATGTCTGCAATGTCCTCAAACATTTGGACTATTCCAGCATATTCAAAGTTTTCTAACGTCAGTGTTAGGACACTGCCTTTGCTCTTTTCAAACACATGGATGTCCCCAGCTTCCTCGTTGTGGTCTAAAATGTGGAGTATGTAAACATCAACATTGTTTCCAAACCCCTTGACAATGGCAGCATTTACAGAGTTCTCCATCACCTGCCTGTTCCCTCCTTTTCAGTGACCTCAGTCATCCAGACAATGCGTGCCTCTTCAGTAATCTGAAGCACTTGGGCCATCTATGTGACACTAACATTATCACACTACAGGGTGTTTCACGAATCTTCAATACTACAGTATTTGGGAGCTGCCCAATGCCTGGGCTATCCCTTCATTTGCAGATCTCATTCCGCTGGACCATTGCGTGCATATGCAAAGTTCTGTAACTCCAGAGTAATGTTGGTATATGAAGGGGCTACAACACTGGGATTTTCACAATCTCTGAAGTGTTCACAAACACCTGGAGAGTTCCAGGATCTTTATTATTTACAAACCCAGGGATGATTACAGTGACCGCAAAATGTGGAATCACCTGGAAAGTGTCAGCACATGAGCTGTTGTCAGACACCTGGAACATTCCTGTCTCTGCAGTGTTCTCATATATCTGGACTATGCCAGCATTGAAATACCTCGAAATCCAAAACTGACGTTCCATGTGCATGCAATGAAAGACCCGTTTGACATTCATTGCCTGCAGTATTTTCCCACAGGTATACTCTGTCAGCATGTGTTATATTTCCAGTCACCTGGACTTTAGAAAGCCTCTTTAGTATTCAGAAATGCTGGTATCCACCAGGGTCAGCATATTAACAATAGCCTGGAATATCAACATGCCTAACTGTCCTCACACATCTGTTGTATTTCAGTGAATGCTGTATTCTCAAACACAAACAACACTTCAGTGACTTCACGGTTTCACACACTGAAGTGCACTCCGCTTAACAGTGTTACCATTATCTGTGCTAACTCAGCATATGCAAAGTGCTCAGACTCATGGGCATTGCAGCATTCTGCAATGTCCTAACAGGACTGGAGTTCTCCTGAAATGAACTGTCTTGGACACGGGGACTCAGCCCAGCAGCTTTTTTCCTTCTCAGAAATCTTGTCTATCCCAGTGTCAACAGTGTTCTCCAACACATGGAATGATACAGTATGTGCAACCTTTTCCATCTACTGGTCATTTCCATTGTCTTTTTCTGCTCAAACTTCTGAAATAAACCTTTGCCATCAGTGGTATCAATCTCTGGACTATCCAGCATCCAACGTGCTCATTAAACCCCTGGATGTCCCTGTAGTTTTGTCAATTCAAACACTGGGTCTACCTAGCATTTGCAATGCTCCCAAGCCTTGAACTTCTCCCAGTGTCTGCAAAGTTCTAGAAGGACAGGTTCTTACCAATCTCTTTTCCTTATGAAGTTCTAGATGATGCCTGCTGTGTAATATTACAAGAGGTGCAGTAGGTACCTGCTTCAATATTCCCATATCCCCAGCATTTCAGAGGTGCTTCACTGTACTCACTTATTTTAGCATCTTTAGGGATGTCAAGCACTTTGAAATTCCAGATTCTAAGATGATCGCCAAGCCAGCTCTTTGCCAACTAATTGTTTTCAACAATTTGCAGTTGTGTCGATTCTCGAAATCCCAGAGTATCCCAGGGTAGCAGTATTCTGAAAAAAAATGGACTGTTTAGAACATAAATGTTTTTCCCTACACCTGAACTCTTTCCAAATCTTTAGTGTCCCCAAACAGCTGAACTATCCAAGGGTAGTGTTGGACATGTTTTCAAACACCCCTTCCGTTTGATCATCTGCACGCTTCTCAAACGCCTGATCTATCCCAAAATCTTCAATGTAAGCCCACGGGCAGACAGTCGCACCACCTACAGGGTTTACATATTTGAACTATGTCAGTGTCATGTTGCTTACCAAGACCTAAGCCATTCCAGGGTCCACAGTGTTCCAAACACTGAACTAGACCTTGATCAGATTGTTTGAGAACACACAGACACCTTATCCTCCTCCAATTCTCAAAAACATGTGCTATCCAGGCAGCTGAAATTTCCCTATTCTCCTAGACAACATGAGCCCCTGAACTGATCTCAGACACCTGAACACCACCAGTTTCCACCTATTGTCAATATTCTCAAGTAGCTGGAAGTTCCAGTGTTTGCAGATATTTGCTAAAACGTGGAGACATCACACCGTGTATATAGGATCTTCTGCAGTGTTCTCAAAGTATTGGACAAATCTCAGCATCTGTAAGTTTCAAACTCCTGGCATAACACAGCGTCATCACAGCTTTGAAACACCTGGACTGTGCCAGTGTCTAAACTAGTCTAAAAAACCTGGACTATGCCACCATTTCTAGGGATCTCAAATTAGTGACTCGCCTGCGTCTGGAGTGCCGTCAGTCACCTTAAACACCTTGGAATCTTTTCCTTAAAGCATCTATACTATCCTTGAGTCAGAAATGTTCTCACTCACCTGGCTCATTCTGGTCCTACACAGTTTCAGAGCACCAGACCTATGTCAGTGTACTCAAAGTTTTCAAACTCTTGCACTATTCCTAACATCTCCAGGGTTCTCAAACACCTAGCCAATCACGGCATCTTCAACACTCTCATACTTCTGCAAGATCCCAGTGTTTGCAAGTTCTCAAACTCATCTGATATTCCAAAACTGCAGTGTTCTCAACCAAGTGAAATATCTCAATACCTGCAAAATTATCAATTCAATGGAGTATATTAGGATATGGAATGTTTTGGAACAGCTGGCCTTCCAGGGTCCTGCAAGTTCTCAAGCACCTGCACAGCCCATGGTCTACATTGTCCTCAAATACCACAACCATTGATAGCAAGTAAAGAGTTCTCAGACACTTTGGGTATTTCAGACTCAGCAGTGACCCAGCTCACCTGGAATATCAATATTTCTGGTTCTGAAATGACTGGACTTTCCCAACTTCAGCCACATTTCTAGAATCCTGAATAATCCAAGTGACTGCAGTGTCCCCAAGCTTCTGAACTATCCAAGTGTCTACGGGGTCACCCTACACCTGGAAAATTACAGCAAATCTAATGGTCTCATGCATCTAAATTCTCACAGTGTCTATGGTGTCTTTAAACTATTGGACTAGCAGAGGGTGTACAATCATCTCAACACCTGGAATTTACAGGCATGTTCAGTGAACTCTAACACCTGTACTCTCTCCATCTCGGTCTCTCCGCAAACTCAGTACCATTTCCATCATATGCAATTTTCTAAACACCGAGAATTTTCAGCATCGCTGTCTTGTCAAGTACATGGTGTGTCATAGTGTTTGCATTGTTCCAAAAGCCCTGGGATACACACAGCCCCTTCTCATTCCCCATAAACCTGGATGTGCACCATGAGTGTTACGTCTTCAAACTCGAGAAAGTTTCCAGTGCCTTTGGTGATTAATATGTGGACTCTCCCAGATTCTCTACTCAAACACATGCACTTCTCACATTATCTCCAATATCTTCACACTCTGGGACTAACCTACTATCTCCAAAGATCTCAAGGAAACACACTCTGCAAGAATCGCCCTATTCTCAAACAATTGGATAACCTTAGCATCTTTTGCATTTTCTAACATCCGATCCTGCCAGCTATTGGAAAGATTTCTGACCCCTGGACTAACACTGCTTCTGCAAATTTCCAAACACCTGGGCTGTTCCAGCATCTGCATTGTTCTCATAAATGTGGTTTCTCCAAGGAGGTTTCTCTTCACCAACACCTGGCTTTTACTGGAATCTTTGGAGTTGCCAAACACCTCTAAGATCCCAGCATAGACCATATTCACAACACTCAGCATTTCTGACACAGCCATGCCCTTGGAGTTACCCAGGATAGTCAGTGTTCTCAAACACCTGAATATCGTACCACCTGCAAATGTCTCAAGCACCTGTATAAACCTAACATCAACAATGATCACAGACAGCCAGACTGTACCTGGCATCTGAGTGTTCTCTAAAACTCAGAGTATCTCTGACTCAGCAGTGATATATTGCACCTGTCATGTCCCAGCTACAATTTGTTCAGAATCATCTTCTCTATTTCAGCATCTGCAGAGTTCTCAAACACACTGATTACTTCTAGCATCAGTCCTGTGCCCAAATACCAGTTCCAAGCATGTTCAGTGTTCTAACCGCTTGGACTAGTCCAAACTATGCCATGCTCAGAAATGCCAAGGCTAGTCCAGCACCTGCAGTGTCCTCAACAGCACAACAACTCCAAATCCCCTGTGTTCTCCAGCTTTTGAATAATTGCAGCACCCACAGATTTCTGAAACACATAGACTGTAAGAGCTTAGGGTAACATAAGTCACCGGACATTCACTGGCCTTTGAACTACAAGACCAATCTTAAGACAGGACATCTGTTGAGGCTTTTGGAGCATGTGAATATAGCTGTCAATGTAGAATGTAGTTTATCACCTAGGAGCTTGACACCATGAAACATCGGCGTGAACACAGGCATTATCTGTAGACAAGTAAGCAATGGTCATGCTTGAGGGTGAGAGGATGTTTGCCTCATTTACCCTGTGGCCCCTGTAGTTGAGGAACTGCCTAGAAGGACCAAACTAGAATATCCAACATCTTCATTAAATGCTTAGTTTCTCTTTAGAGTCCTCTGAGGATTTCAAAGCAATGCTGACAGTGCAACCTCCACCTGGAAACACCAATGCCCCACAGAACCAAAGTTTGGCGATTTGACAGCAAACTGTAAGGCATGTTCAGAGTCCTTTCAGGGTAGAGCAACTTCTTCCCCACTGCGTGTGCGTACACACACACACACACACACACACACACATACACACTACACATACATGGATTTAAGTTTTCCTGGGGTTGCTGGCTCCTGGAGCCCTGTTTGGTGGCATATCTCTCTTCTTATTAGGCAATGAATGTCAGCCCTGCAGGGCAGGGTTGCTTCTGTGGCTGCATCTGCTAATGCGAGCATGTGCCTCCTCTGTTGCTTCCCCTGGAAATCAAGTGTCAGTTTATAATTGCTCATGGGAGCAGAGTCAGGGAAACTCTGTTCCAGGCGTGGCAGGTTCATAGCAGTTGGCTTTCACAGCTGTGTTGTTTTGACAGCTGCCAAGCCTTGTTATGTTCAGCACTGTCCCCAGGGCTTTGGGTGTGAGTTTGGGTCTCTTCTGCCCCAGTGGGAGTGTGGCCCAGATGGCTTCCCATGTGATAACGTGCAAGATGTGGAAGCCACGGCTGCAGCAGATTTTCCCAAACAGCCATTAAGTGCAACTTTTTGATCTTTTTCTTTTTGAAAACTGACTCCTGTGCAAGCCTGTTGCTTCAAATAAGTGCCTGGTCTGTCCCACAGCTGGACCCTCCAACCAGACTTTGGACTGACTGGGCCATGAACTCTCACTGTCCTATTATTCTCAGCCAATGTCCATTGATAGTACACCACACAGTTTCCACTTGGTCCTTATTCCTCCCACTGTGACTTCAAGGATCCAGGTCATCCCTGGGATTGCTCAAATCTTACTTTTCAGGACAGGAGGCCATGGACCTCGATCTTTCCAAAGTATCCTCTGGCAAACCTGTTGGGACACAAGCCTGGAGTTCTTGTCGACCTGGTAGCCCAAGTAGTCCCAGGGAGCTCATTGTCCTGAAGCGCTCTGCTTATCATCCGATTTCTCAATGTCCTCCAAAATTTTTGGTCTCCGATCTTAACATGTGCTGGAATACCATTGGCTCTTTGTTGTGTTCCTCAGAAGATTCTCTGGGTGTTCCACCCATGCACAGGAGGAAGTTGAGCCTGCTAGTGTAGGGAAACAGTTTGTTTAGAGATAGCGCATGTGACTCAGCTCTGTATGGAAAGCCCACTGCAGTGAAGATTCATGCGGGAACCATATCCTCATACCAGTTTCCCCCTGGGACTCAGGCCTGGAAAATGCATCCAGGCTGTTTTGGCTCCTTCTTCCTAAAACTCCCTGACCCTGGTATGAAACACTAGTTGTCTGTTGCCTACCTTCAAGGTAATTTCCAACGCCTGTATGAATTTTCCCAAGGATGGAGCATAATCAGTTCACCACGTCTTTGTCGTTTGTTATTTTGTCTCCTCAGTTGTAACTGAAATGTAGAAAATACCATGCTATGTAATAGATAATAAATCCTATATTGATTTAAGACCCAAGAAAGACAATAAAAGCCTGTCCAGACAAGGATTGGGGCTCTCTCCCCTTCAGAAAGTGGCCAAGGCTCTCTCCTCTTGAGAGAAGTGACTTCAGGACGCTCATCTTAAGAGAGTACCATACCGGCCCTTTTTCTCCACAGGACTGCTATCATGTGTGTTCATTTGTTCTCATATTCAGCCACAACACGTAGACTCAACTCACCAGAGTCTACAACACAAGTCCACCTATATCTCCACCCCCTTCCAGAAGCTTAGAAGTCTGTTTTTAACACAAAAATAATGTCTTCATTCCTGACCGATGTGTCTCAATTGGGGAGGTGTCATCCCACAAACCAAATTTGGCGGGTTCCATTCACATTCAGGGCACATACCTGGAATGTGGTTCAGCCTCCCATTGGGTACACAGCAGAGGCAACCAAGTCATACACGTTTTTGTTTCTGTATCCATCCCTCTCTATTGCTAACCCACTTACCAAACTGAAGAAAATGTGTGCTCCTGTGACCACAAAGAATGGTTTAAGGGCAAGTGTTCATTAAAATTTCCCTGAGAACGCCCCTTAGCATTTCTCACTTTACACTTTGAGATCCTCTTTTTCAGGCTTCCATATTTGATGTGGCCATATTAGATATTTTTTTCCTGGGAACGTGCAATTTTTTAAAGAACATTGTGAGTTCATGAAAAACAAGGAAGGAAGAACGCACATTTCCTGTTTCAGAAGGACATCATTTCACAGTCTGACCTGGAGGTTTCTGTTCATTACACACATGGGCGCACTGCACCATTTTTTTTAAATGAAAATAGAGCGCACCACTTCAGTTTGTCAACATGTTCTATCCCTTCAAAATCTTGTTTCTCAAACAGCTTCCTTCTGTTTCCCCACTTATGCTTCCTCCCACAAACTCACGGAGTGGGCTCTGCCTCAACCAACCATTCTTGTTTAGAAAAAAATGGTGTTTTTGGAATGGTCTGCAGAGCACAATTTGCCTACTTTTCATACAGATATGAATGTGAAGTGTGATTAATTGTCTTAGGGATCAGAGAAGCTGTGAAGTTTCTTGTATTTGTGGAGAAAAGGGACACCCTGAGCTCACCATTGTAGGATTCGATGTCCTCCTGTGAGCCTTCTGGTCCTTGGAACAAGTTTTGAAGTTATGGAAATGAAGGTATGTACAGGGGTCCAGGATTTTGGGGAAGCTAAGCTGACACAGAGCAATGAGTGGTGATCCCTTGGCAGGAATGGGAATTGACCAGTGATCCTTAGCCTAATTTTTTATTGATTTTGAAGCCTTTGCACAGATCATGCCTTTCAATGTGCACCCTCAATATTCCTCAGAAGCTGGTGTTGATAGGAAGGTCTTGGCACAGGAATCAAGCCATTTTCACAGGTCAACGTGTTGGTGACCATGCTACCAGGCTTGGTTGTGTTGGAAATCTACAGTGTTTATGTAGGCACTCTTCACAAGCCTGGCACCAGGAAGGACACACCAAGGTCATTATTGCAGTTTGAGGTGTTTGGCTGTCCCACTTTTGTGAAGTCATCAAACCAAAAGCAGGGGTCATCACACTTATGTCTTCCTCATTTGGGACAGGTTACCATAGCATTCTTCACTGACTGTCTTTGTCTTCTCTTTGTATTCATATCAGTCGTGTTCCTAAGAATATGTTGACCTCTGAGAGCCATCAGTGCGTTTGCTTACACAGAGATAGAGGTTTACCCTATTCTAAATTTGAGTTCTGTCCACATTGTGCATCCAGGGTAATTCTGGCACATGTGGGCTTCATTAGGAAATGTCTGACTAGGGATGGCCAAGTGTGTTCACATCCCCTAGGTTCTTAGTATGTTTATTTTCCCATTATGCTTCAATTAGCAAAGAAGTGTTTGAAGAGACAACAATAACAATTTCTTAGACTTTGTCAATGAAATATTAAACCAAGTGGGGCTGTGGTGCAAGGCAAGTACACTACAGAAGCTACTGTGTTACTGGGCTCATATATGCTGTGTGCATGTGATGTGCACAGACTTCAGGCTGATGCTGTCCCCAAACTCAGTCCACAATAAGTTCTCTGCAAGTGACTTTCCCACAGCATGGGCATAATACCACAGTGCTGTATGTTGAGGAGGACAGGAGGTGGCGTTCCTACCATGGTTTGGGGCAGAGACCTACACAGAGTCGCCTTGCCAACTTGGGCCTCCTATGCAGTGCTAGGATTAGGGTTGAGATTACGGTTGATTTCATCTAAGTTGAAAAGTCCAGACAGCAGGAGGAACATGGATGCATCTCTGATTTTAGCTGTGCTGAAAGTGACCTCCCTCGTCAGGACAGATGTTGAAAAGGCTTCCGGGGCCATATGCTTTGTCTCTGGATAGGAATGGCCATATGTAACCCTGATATTGTGGTGACAATGCAAGCTCTGTGTCCCACAAAGGATTCCTTCACAGTCAGTTTCCCTTTTCATTTCCATTCACTGCATCATCTTCTAATAGGTGGAAAGGACAAAATAATTTTTTTCGCTACAAAGTTGCCAGACCAGTGACATTCAAGAAGCAACGATGGCTGTGTGACAACCTCTGTGGATGGAACTGCGTTGCCCTTTCCAAAATGTACGTATCTCCAAGTGTTGTTAAAGAAAGAAACCAATGGCCTCTAAGCTGAGGTGCTTGTTTTTGTTTCCAAAATCACACAATACAAATATGTCCCCACTGGAACCTCTCACCATGTATCCATTCTTGGTTTCATGCTGAGTTAGCCCTTTACACATACAGTAAGAAGCCCTTTTCAATATGTCTGCAATCAGGGGAGTCCAAGATGGTGGCGTGGTGGGACGCAGCAGATTCTACTCTCCCACAACCAGGAAAAAAATCCTAGTCATTCTAGGTAGGAACAGAGCAAAGAGCCAACATTATCACGTCATAAATGAAAGTAGGAGATCGCAAATTGTAGCGGACATTGAAAAACCCGAAGAGAGAGCGTGGTTTAGTGAAAGTCTCAGAAACCACAGCATTGAAAAAGAAAAGGTGTGGGTGCCCCTCGGGACCCAGAGAGTGCGCACCAATGAACCCGAAAAAAGGCACAGGCGCTCCG
>JAPYXV010005074.1:0-10833 GCA_028533065.1 Trachops cirrhosus
CAAACATTTACTCTGAATCAGGGCTTGCCATGGCTCAGACACACAAGTGCCCGATTGTCCAGGCTGCTCCAGTGGGCACCAGGAGGGCCTAAGGGGCAGCATGTGTGTGCCACTCTCTGCAAAGAGGCCTGAAAGTCAGAGTGGCGATTGAACCCCAACCAGCAATTCCCACACCTGGATGGATCCACATAGAGTAGGCAGAGGCGGGGCTGGCGGGCCTCTACCTGTGTCCTCCCAGGTGCAGAGCATGAGCATGAGCATGAGCTTAGGTCTCAGACAATGCAAAGCTTGCTTGTTTGGGACAGATGTTGACAGGGCAGGGGAGGTGGGTGGGGAGCTGTCGCTGAAACTGAAGAGGGGAGGACGCCTCAGTGCCTCGGCCAGCACTAGGCAAACATGGAGCCCAAATTCTACATTTTCTGTTTACTGGCTCCGTGGCCTCGTGTAATCAGTCCATGCAGTGTGTCTGTGCCTCAGCTTCCTGACTTGTAAAATGGGGATGCTGACATCGACCTCCCAGGGCAGCTGTGAGAGGAAGACAAGCCGCAGCCAAGATCTGGCTGTGATGTACAAGCTGCATAAAGAGTGATTGAGGAAGCAGATGTTCCCAGGGTGCCTGGAGGCCACAGAGGTGGACCCAGTGGAAGGGAACACAAAGGGAACCGGCCTCCTCTGTTTGCATTTCCCTTGTTGCTAGAGACCTCTGTACTTGTGACCTAGGGATCACGCTGGGGGAACCGGTGCACAGTGGATTCCAGAGCGCACTGGAGGAGCTTAGGAGAAAGGTGGAGGGCAGAACTGCAAAAGTGGGAGGTACTGAGGGTAGATGATCGGGTGGGTTGAACAGCACCACAGGGTGTGAGGTCGCCCTGCACTCAGAGGCGGGGGTGGAAAGGGGAATCTGGCGGGAAGGAAAAAACGCCCCCCGCCCCATCTCGCCCGCCCACCCTCGGAATCGCCTGCGCGCTGGGGACCTGGTGGACAGGGCTTTTGTTGGGAAAGCGGCGGGCTGGAGGGGTCAGCGCATGCGCAGGCTGCCAGCCGCGGGGTGGGGGTGTGCAGAGAAAAGGGGCGGGGTGGTAGGAGCTGCTGTGCTGGCAGCAGTCGGCGAGGGCGCGGCTGCGGGGTTCCCGGTGCTGAGGACCGACGCCATTGGAGCCCCAGGGAAGGTAAGGATCCAGCCTCGGACAGGACCGGGAGAGGGCGGGTGGAACCCGGTACGCTGCGCCACCCCTTCCCGCACAACGCACCCCACCTCCCTGCAACGCTCCCCCCACCCAGGAGGTGAACAAAGCCCAAGCACTCAAAACCCGAACCCCGTTAGACCCGTGGTCCAGATGGGAGTCCCCTCTGCCCCGCCGCCAGACCCAGGCTCCCGGATGCTAACCGCTTTCGCAGACCCGTGTGCTCTGGGCTGACCTGCCTTAGACACAGGCCCCATCCCCGCCCAGCCACTCCTAGATCACTCCCACCCAGCTGACCACTTTGCCTCCTTCCTGGAGTTGCAATCCTGGGTTTTGACACCTCCGGCGCTCCAAATGGAGCCTCACCTAGTCCAAGGCCCCCACCCCATCTACCCCTAGCGCTCCTGTGTGAGCCCAGCCTGACCGGAATGCCCCCACCCACCCGGACCTCGCCAAAGGGTCCCTGGGATTCAGTTTCCCAGAGCTTTTCCCGGTCCCCATGTGTCTGAGCCCTCGCATAGAAACCCGTCATCCTGGCTCCCTGCTCCAGCCCTTAAGTTCAGGCCCTTTGTTTCTTCTTCTCTCCCTGCATCCATGCCCTTTGGGGCTCTTCAGACCCAAGCCCACCAGTCCACCCCTCCATTCAAATCGAGCCACTGGGATGGGGAGCCTGCCCCCACCTTTCTGTGTGGCGATCTCCTCCAACCTCTTCTACCCCTCTCTTAGGGCTCTGTCTCTGACAGAATCTACCCCAACAGACTTCACCCCCAACCCCCTACTGCCTAGTAAGGGGCTGGCTGATGGGTGCTCACCTCCCCCCGCCCAGAGATCATGCCTCCATTGGATCTCCCCCCTCCCCCAGAGGCCTCCTCCTTCCTCTCAGGCTGAGCTCTCTTCTTCTTGGGACACCAGCATGGCTGAGGGGAGCTTCCGCATGGAATCCGAAAGCTACCACGCTGAAGACATGGATGAGGGTAGTGATGAAGTTGGGGAGGAAGAGATGGTTGAAGGAAATGAGTATGAAGAATTTGGTGCTTTCGGAGGCTATGGCACCTTCACCAGCTTTGACATTCGTCTCCTCAGAGCCTTTGGGAGCTTGGGTCCAGGCCTTCACATCTTGGCGGTGAGGCCCCTTCTCAGCCACCTGCTGGCCCTGCCAAAACTGGGAGGGGAGGGGAGGTTTTATGCAGAGGGGAGGGCTGATGGGGAAGGACTACTTAGCCACTCCAAATCAAGCCTTCCGTTTCCTGCTGGGAGAAAGAGGGCCGTTCAAGGAGGGTCTTGGGGGTGGTAGGGGCTGGATGGCTGCCTGGAGGGGGCTGTCCAGCACAAGGAAGCATGATGAGAGTGTGTAAAGTCGTCTGTCTTCCTTTACCCTTCTGTTTGGCCTTGCAGAATGAACCCTGGGAACTGGAAAACCCTATGCTGGCCCAGACTCTGGTGGAGGCACTTCAGCTGGATCCAGAAACACTTGCCAATGAGGCGGAGGCTCGGGCTGCCAATGTAGCCCGAGCTGCCGCCTCCAACCGCGCTGCTCGGGCTGCTGCCGCTGCTGCTCGGGCCATCTACAATCAGGTGGTCACTAACCCCCCGCTGGCCACAGAGCAGGCCTCGAGAGACAGTACCCAACCCATGGCATATGCGGTCGAGGCTCAGGTATCCAACCCTGAGACAACCCTTGCTTCTCAGCACAGCTCCCAGATGCCAGTCCATAGTGAGATGGCTGCCTCTGGGGCTCCAGCAACCTCCTCACAGCCCCAGCCAGCCTCCCAGGCCCAGGAGGCTGCTACTGAGGGTCCCAGTACTGCCTGTGCTTCCTCTCAGGCTCCATGTGCCAGTGAGGTGGATGCCACCCAGCTCAAGACAGTCTTTCTGGGTCAGAATGATGTCTTTGATTTTACCCAGCCGGCTGGTGTCAGTGGCATAGCCTTCCCACGCCCCAGGAGGCCCACCCCGGCCCAAGATGTGGCCAGAGAGGGCCCCAGTGCTGCCTCCCGGGTGCCTCAGACAGCATCTGCCGGGGAGGGGGCAGCCACTCGGCCCAAAACGACCAAGTCTGGGAAGGCTCTCGCTAAGACTCGGTGGGTGGAGCCTCAGAATGTTATGGCAGCAGCTGCTGCCAAGGCCAAGATGGCCACGAGCGTCCCTGAGCCTGAGAGTGCAGCTGCTACTGCTCAGAACAGTGCTGAGCCCTGGGCCAGGATGGGAGGCAAGAGGACAAAGAAGGTGAGACCTCCCTGCCTTCTCCAACCCCCCTTGTTCTTCTCCTCTCCTCTCCTCTCCTCTCCTCTCCTCTCCTCTCCTCTCCTCTCCTCTCCTCTCTTCCCCTGCCCTGCCCTCCCCTCCTCTCTCCTCCTCTCCCCTCCCCTTCCCTCCCCTCCTGTCTCTTCCCTTCCCTTCTCTTCCCCTCCCCTCTTCTTCTCTCAGCTTGTCCAAGTTTCTACAACACAAGTGTGCTAGCATGTTCTTACTCCATGTAGTCACTACCCTCCGGCCTGGAGGGAGAAGAGATTGGCTCAGTGCCTGGCACTTAGTAAGCCCTCCGCACATGTCATCTGCTGTTCCTACTACTCTTATTTCCAAGTACCTACTCTGGTGAAGATGTTGCCAGGGGCTTGGGCACAGTAAGCTTGGTAGCCCTGGGTCTCTCCTCTCCCCAATGCTACAGTCTAAGCACCTGGATGATGAGTATGAAAGCAGCGAGGAGGAGAGAGAGCCTCCTGCTGTCCCACCGACCTGGAGAACATCGCAGCCCCCATTGACGGTGAGGGCTCAGATGGCCCCTCGGCCCCCGATGGCCCTGAGATCCCAGGTACCCTCGAGGCACGTACTGTGCTTGCCACCCCGCAACGTGACCCTTCTGCAAGAGAGGGTAAGGAGTCTGCCCTTCCCCCTCTCCCTCCTCCTCCTCCCTTGCTGGCCAGTGTTTTTAGCTCACCCATGCCTTCACCTCCACTTCTCCAGGCAAATAAGTTGGTGAAATATCTGATGATTAAGGACTACAAGAAGATCCCCATCAAGCGCTCAGGTGGACAACTGTGCCCCATCCCTGAGCTCTGCCTTCTCCCCTCCCCCCTCCCCCAACCCTCCTCAGTGGCCCCCCCATCAGATACCCCCAACTGTCAGGCCTTGCCTGATGGCTCCAAGTGCACAGTATGCCACGGGGTTCTGACTGTGCTTCCCTCTGCAGCAGGGCTGACCGAGGGACTGCAGCTCTGGCCCCTGCTCAGCCCAGGTGCTTTCCCACCTCTCTCCTCCTGCAGACATGCTGAAGGACGTCATCCGAGAATACGACGAACACTTCCCAGAGATCATTGAACGAGCAACATACACCTTGGAAAAGGTGGGTGCAGGGATGGGGGGCAGCTCTCTGGAACGTGAGCGGCAGGGAAGCCTTGCACCCTGCAGCCTTTAGAGGCCCAGTGTCAGTACTGCCTGCTCTGGAAGCCTTGCCTAGCTTCTCCACCTGGGAGCTCCCACTGCATACTTCCTCTCCCTTGTGCTCTGGGAGGTCTCTGGTCTCCTGAAGTGGGTCCCGTTGCCTCGGCCAATGGCAGAGCTCCCAGAGGCCAGTTCCTCTGCGTCCTCTCTTGTTCTGTCGTCCCCCCGTGACATTGGGTTCCCTGCCTAGGAAATGTTCTGGCAGGGAATGGAGTGACTACCTGCAGGACACTCGGCCTGGATTTTTAACCTCACAGTCTTGTTTTCTCCCCGTGTAGAAGTTCGGGATCCACCTGAAGGAGATTGACAAGGAAGAACATCTGTACATTCTTGTCTGCACACAGGATTCTTCAGCTCGCCTCCTGGGAAAGTGAGAAAGGGCAGGAGGGTCGTGGCCTTCCCAAGTGGTGCCTCCCCCTCCTCTCAGAGAAACAGGAGAACAGGGCTGGAGGGCCTAAGCACAGTGCCCACCTACCATTGTCAAGCGATTACCAGATGGGCCAGGCCTTGCTGCGGTCGGGATTCCACCCCTGCCTGCCCACGCCCCTCCTTCCAGGAAAGCAGGCTTCTCATTGCTTTCCTCTTCCTGCTACGTGCCTGGCCCTGGCTGGGCAGAGTGGTCGGTCCTTGGGGAGCTTTCTGTCCGGTGTACGCCCCATGGGCAAAGGGCGGGGAAGGTGTGGATGAGCCTCTGGACACACCTTTGGCAAGCGTTTGCTCCCGCTGCCCAACCCTGTCCTTGGCAGAATCTTGGGAGGGGGTGTTAGCATCCACACCTGATGGATGAAGTGATGTAATTGCAAGCGGAGGAAGAATGAGTTGTCTGGATGAGGTAGCAAGCCACGCGCAGAGTGGGAAGAATTGCCCTGTAGTGAGTGGAGCGATCTGGGAGAGGCTAGTTGGGTGAGCTGACCGTAGTCTCTTGGGCAAATGGCTGCTGGACAGGATCCCTCTTTCTACACTTTTAGGACCAAGGACACTCCCAGGCTGAGTCTTCTCTTGGTGATTCTGGGAGTCATCTTCATGAATGGCAACCGTGCCAGCGAGGGTGAGTGGCTGGGCCTGCCGGTGGGGGGTTGCCTCCACCCCCGTCTCACCTTCATGTTTCAAATTCTTGTACCTCATCTCCCCTGGCAGCTGTCCTCTGGGAGGCACTACGCAAGATGGGACTGCGCCCTGGGTATGATTGGGCTCTCTGGGCTCCCAGTGCCCCTCAGCGTTGTCCTGGGGCACAGGAGGCCCCAGGATTGCAACAACCTGATGGTCTGGTGCAGGGGAGTGGGCATCCTGGACTAGGCAGAGCGCAAAGGGCCTCACCAGGGTGCATGGCGAAATGGTCCTGAACTCTCAGCCCCCTCTCTGCTCCATGTCCCCTCTCTGTCCCCAGAGGAGATCTAAGAGAAACCATCAGAATTCGGGGCTCCATCAAACCCCTATGTCGGCCATTGCTGTCGGACCTCTGCTGCATGCCCAGGCCTCATGGGGCTGCCCCATGGGCCAGGAAGTTCTCAACCCCGGTAGCGAGTGCTCCTGCCCATACCCGGGCACTGCCACTGGCTCTAGTCATGGACTCCTTTCCTTGCCCTCAGGGTGAGGCACCCATTCCTTGGCGATCTGAGGAAGCTCATTACAGACGACTTTGTGAAGCAGAAGTAAGTACTGACTGAGTTAACTTTGTCTCACACTCCTGCCTTCCTTGTGCTGGTCTGGCTGAGGAAGCCATTCTTAACACTGGAGGGATGGAGTCTCTGGGGTGAGTGTGGGTCAGGGTATGTGAGTGCCAGGGGGATTAGAATGCCAGGGCATTCTTGGGGAAAGGGGGCACATGTTGATTGAGAACACGGTGCGGGGTATGTTACAACCACCACACCATCCAAGCACCTGCCCTGCAGGCTATAGGAGAATATCCCCTGCTTTGCATCCCAGGAACCCGGGGCTCCAGTGTGGAAGTGTGAGCTTGGCCCTTGCTGGTGAGGGGCCCATTCAGGCCTGGGGCCTGGCCCTCCTGACTGACAGGGTCGGGGGCGTACCTGGAGTACGCTGCTCTTGGTGGACCGTTTCTTCCCTTCACAGTCCCTTTCCGTGGTGGGCTGTCCCAGGGCTCAGCCGGGCCACGGACAAGACGCTGTGGTGGAGTGTGCTCAGAGCAGGGGGCCTGAAGAGTGGCCCCACGGTTTACCACACACCTGACAGGAATCCAGGGGTCATTGTGACAAGGGGCACAAGCCTACGGCCTTACCGTGGACAAACACCCTACATGTGCCCCTTCCCCCGCCCCCACCCACACACCTCCCTGTGGCTGCTGGGCAGGAAATGACAGCCCAGGGTTTTGAAGGCCTCAGTACTGCAGGCAGAAACCCTGGGAGTGAGCTTGGGAGTGGGGCACCGGCCAGAAGGTCAGGACAGTCCTCCTGCAGGAGCTGAGCTGCTGCCTTGGGACTGGAAAGGGGCTCCCTGGGAGCCATTAGCATGACAACAGGTCTGCCTGGCTGGAGGCAAAAGTTTCTTTTCCTCTCCCCTGAGGTACCTGGAATACAAGAAGATCCCCAACAGCAGCCCACCCGAGTATGAATTCCTCTGGGGACTGCGGGCCCGACATGAGACCAGCAAGATGAGGGTGCTGAGATTCATTGCCCAGGTAACAGAGAGCCCCTGCTGGGGGCTGGGGCCAGGGCCAGGGCCTGGCACTTCCCACACCTTGTCTGTTTCTCAGTCATGGGCTCCTTACGCCATTTGTGTGCCCGGTGTGGACACTGAGGCTCAGAAAGGTTCCTGGGTGACTGGCCCCAGTTCACAGATGCAGTGCATGTGAGGGATGGGGCGGAACCCCAGGCCTGGTCCAGAATGAGAGGAGCTCGACTCCAGTGGTCTTTATTTTTATTGTGATCATGCTCGGTGCACAGGAGGGTGTACAGTGGGAAGCAGGTGCTCGGTGAACATAGGGTAGCGGTTAGGATGGTTGCTGTTATTACATTGCAGTATCAGAACCGAGACCCCCGGGAATGGAGGGCCCATTTCCTGGAGGCTGTGGATGATGCTTTCAAGACGATGGATGTGGATATGGCTGAGGAACATGCCAGGGCCCAGATGAGGGCCCAGATGAACATCGGGGATGAAGCTCTGATTGGACGGTGGAGCTGGGACGACATACAGGTGGAGCTCCTGACCTGGGATGAGGATGGAGATTTTGGCGACGCCTGGGCCAGGATCCCCTTTGCTTTCTGGGCCAGATACCATCAGTACATTCTGAATAGCAACCGTGCCAATGGGAGAGCTACTTGGAGAGCTGGCATCAGCAGTGGCACCAACGGTGGGGCCAACACCAGCATCTTAGATGGCCCTAGCACCAGCTCCACCATCCGCACCAGAAATGCCGCCAGAACGAGTGCCAACTTCTTCTCTTGGATCCAGTAAGGTTCTCAGGCGATAAATGAGACCCTGGAGGGTGGGGTGGGAGGGGCTGTGAGAAGTCAGCAGAAGTCCTGGCATGGGGAGGGGGAAGCAGTGAGAGTGTGGACAGACCCTTCTTTTGTTCTTTATATCCCTCACTGTTTCATCTGTATTTCCGTTTGTTTTTGTTCCTGTGTCCTGTGTTTGCAGACAACGCTGACGAACTGCAGCCATCACTCATCCAGTCAGAGTGCCCCCTCAGACTCTGTGTTCACATAGCAGTCTAGGCCACCTCTGCCTGCCCATCGGAGATGGCATGCAAGACGAAGCTCTCTGCGCCCTGCTGCTTTCATTGTGTGCTGTTGTCGTGCTGTTGTGTTTTTGGTATTGGTGTCACATTAAAGTTGCAAAATGAAGTGGGACGTTACCTCCATTACCTGTGCTCTGAGTGGCCCATGGTCGGCTCTCTGGGATGGGGTCAGAGGGCTTGCCTCTACCAAAGAGGCAGGCAGGGTGCTGGGAGACGTGGAGGCACCTGTGAGTGTGGAGATCGGGAGTTTCGAGAGGATTCAGTCCACATGGTTTCCTGATTTCCTACAAGGTGTGGCGCCAGTTAGTAGCCCATGGAGGGGGCAGGAAACAAGGGAAGGGGTGGGGTGGAGGCTATGGGTTGGTGCCACTGTCCCTCCCACCAAGAGGCAGGATCCACAATCGCCCACCAGGACACATCTCCCTGTCCCCACCTTTGGAGGTGCCGGCGTCAAACTCTTCCATCATCATCCACACAAGCTCAGGACCTCATCCCTCGGATAGACCCATGGGGACAATGAGGTAGGCCTCCAGGTGACATCCTCTCCCCTCCAGCAGGCAGAAGGAGGATCATTGTTGCTGAGAGTAGATTTAATGAAATCAAAGCTGCTACAGACCTCAAAAGCCCATTGCCTGTGGCGGTGACCTAAGGCTTGCTTGGGGCTCAGGAGCCCTTCAATGGAAGCAGGGCCGTTCCAGTGCGGTCAAGGCCAGGCCTAGGTCCTGGTGCTTTCAAGGGCTGGGTGATGCCTGCGGAGGGTGCGGCTGGTTCTGCAATGTCTCCAGTGGACAACAGTGAGGGCAGAGACACAGAGGTCCCCTGGGAAGGGCTCAGTAGCGGGCAGAGACAGTGTCCGGAGCTTCCTCAGGTGCCCCAGTAATGTCTGCACGTAGGGAGGACAAGGCCCCAGGTTAAGAAGAGGGCGAGAGTAGTGAAAGGGCCCCTACCCTCCCAATTGACTCTTTTCCCTGAGAAGAGGTTCTCCTCTCTTGGCCAGACCTGGATCCTGACCTAGACTCAGCTACATAATTTGCCAGGCGTAGTAGAGAATGCAGACATGGGCCCCCTTGCTCACAAGTTGTTAAGAATTCCAAGAGAACAACAGCAGAGCCTTGAATCATGTGTGGAGCCCTTGTGAGTGCAGGGTCTTGTGGGACCGCATAGGTCTCACCCCCAGGAAACCGGCTCTGTCCGCACCCCCGCTCCTTAAAGACAGGCTTCAGGTGGGATTCTGTCTTGTTGCGCATTTCTGCCTCCCTGGCTGCTGGGTCCCGGCTTAGCCAAATGGACACGCCGTGATTCCGAACAAGATGAAGTCCCCTTTAGGTTTCCAGGTGCGTGGCTTGAGATGTTGGGGCGAGGGGTGAAGGATGCCTGGGGCCCCGGCCCTGGAGTGATGAATGATACATGACATTTCTGGCACCCTCGACCTTGGAAACTCCCGGGACCCTGTTGTGCACGCAGTAGGCACATGCCTTTTCGTGGATGGATGTGGGGCCATCACGAAAGCCACGGGTGTGAGTTTGAGCACTGTGTGCAGAGGGCACTTGAGATATAGCAGCTCATCTGGAAAGCAGGAGAAGGCAGCCATGAGGGACAGGGTGCCGGGGAGGTCACCAAGTCCCCAGGCCTGCAGGTTTTCAGCACTCTCCCTTGTCCACACCCCTTCCCCATGGTCGGCCCCCCAGGGGCCCACTGCCCCGCACCCTGCAGGGTGGTCAGGGAGGAGGCCGGACGGCCCTGGGGAATGCAGCCAGACTGTGGGTCCCCCAGGACGGTCAGGCCGGTCACCTCGGAGGTGGCCTACCTCCTCACCCACAGGGCAACCTGGACAACAAGGCAGGCCTCCCACCTCCCGCCAGCCCTGCCCCAGCCCCAGGCCTTCCACAGGCTCCCCGGCTACAGAGGCCCACATGGCCTCTCCCCAAGCGTTTCCTGAGCACCTACCGTGCACCAGGCCTTCGGAGGAGGTGTGCGGGTACCCCGGCAGCTCCACAGCGTTTGCCCCCACCTGGGCCTGTGCCCTCTGACTCCTCTCGCTCTTGTTGACCGACAAGCATTCCTCAATTCACTAGTTTCCAGTTATTGACTATTATGCAAACATTTTTGCGACTATTCCCTTGCCATTTCTTCTATGGGCCTACATGTTGTTACCAGACCTCCCTGCAGGGAGGGGATGATCAGGCCCATTCCACTGATGAGGAAAGTGAGGCTCCGAGAGTCAAGACACTCGCCCTGAGGCACACAGCCGGGAAGAGGCAGCGCTGGACCTGGCACCCAGAACCTTCTGAGTTCAGATATGTGCTCTGCCCACTGCAGTCTGCCGCCGCTGCCCCAAGGGGCTCACAGTGTCTTGGGGGTGATGCCCCCACCTCTCAACACTCTCTCATGACACCCACCTGCCCACCCTCCCAAACTGCCCATACCACTCCCCATCTCCCTTCAGTGAGGCAGAACCCCACGGTTCACGGCTTCCCAGCCCTGAGGTTCCTCCTACACAGGTAGGGG
>JAPYXV010005075.1:0-10830 GCA_028533065.1 Trachops cirrhosus
ATGGGTTTTGGGGCTTTCAATTCTTCTTCTGTTTGAGTCATCTTTTTGCTGTTCTTTTTTTTTTTTGCTTTGTTCTGTTTTTCAGTCTTGTCGAGCTCCTGTAGTGAGGGGTGGGGCCTTAGGAGTTCACCAGGGCAGGGCACCCCAGTTGCTGAGTTGTGACGTTGTATGTGGGGGCGGGATCTGAGAAGGAACAATGGCGCTTGCTCTGCTTTCCTAGGACCTCAGGCCCTTCCGCCACTTTCCACAAGCCAACTGGGCCCCTCCGGCACCAATTCTGGTGTGGGTGGGCCTGTGCACCCCGTGGGACCTTCCTCCTCAGTCAGTGACCCAAAGCTCTATTTCCCGGCGCTGGGACCCTGAGTTGCATGCAGTGCCTTGCTTCACAACGGCCACCTCGCTGGGTCTGCCGGTCGCCACCCCCTGGCCGGGGCCCACCAGCCACTGCTGCTTGTGCACCCAGGGTCTGCCTGCTGCGGGCTTGCAAGCCGCCCCGGTTGCTCTGCTCTCCGCTCCTCGTCCCTCACCCGGCCCGACTCCACCCCTCCTACCGGTCTAGATGAACGTGTCTAATTTTAACTCCTTGGGTGTCCACCTTCCATACACTTCAATTTTCTGTCAGTTCTGGTGTTATTTTGTTTCTGTATTGTTGTTGTCCCTATCTTGGTTGTGCGAGGAGGCACAGTGCATCTACCTATGCCTCCATCTTGGCCGGGAGCTCCCTTAATTATCACACATGATGTTTCTCTTCCTCTCTTTCTCCTTCCCTTCCCCTCTCTCCGTTGGGTCATTCCATTTATAGGGAACATCCAGCATCGGTAAATCCTTAGGGACAGAGGTAGATCTGTGGTTGCCTGGGGCTGGGAACACCGCAGGGAATGGGCAGTAATGGCTCATGGTCCTTGGGATGCCCAGCACGCAGGAGCTTGGCCAGGCGTGAAGTGTGCATTGTTCGGCCCAGAAAATGTGGGGCCCTGATGAACGGACAAAGTGCCTTACAGTCAGATCACTGGGTTCCCCTCACGCCCTATTTATTTTTAGACAGAAACATCAGTATGTGGGTGCCTCTCGCAGGCTCCCTTCTGGGGACCTGGCCTGCAACCCAGGCACGTGCTCTGACTTGGAATCTAACTGGTGACCCTTTGGTTTGCAGGCTGGTACTCAATCCACTGAGCAATACCAGCCAGGGCTCTTTTTTTCTTATAATATCCTATTTCTTTTTCCACTTTTATTATTCTTTGCTCTTTTGTCATTACTTTTGCTGTTGTTGTTGGACTTTGCTTTGTTTTGTTTTGTTTTGTTGCTTGTCTTGGTTTTGTTCTGTCAGTACTTGTACAACAGCATACAGACAGGGTGGGTGTTGAGCCTCTCAGTCAGCCAAGGCAGAGGGGAGATCCCACAATGAATGGGCCACAACAATCAAGACCAAATACAACAGGGAGAGCTTACACAATCCACACAGGGGCATTCTTAGAGCACCCAGCTCAGGAGATCCAGGAGACTGCACACTGAACCCCACAGGACTCCTACCACATAAGGCCACCCCATGAAGGCAGGAAGTCAAAGCAGATCTATCTAATAAATACAGATAAAAGGAGTCAGCTAAAATAGGGAACAAAGAAACAACCCCCAAACAAAAGGCAGAATCTCCTGAAAAGGAACTAAATGAAATTGAAGCAAGCAATTTACTAGACAAATAATGTTTAAAAGGATGCTCAAGAAAATCGGTGAGAACTATAAGAAACTTAGTGGGAACTACATCAGTGTGAAAAAGGACATAGAAATTATATTTAAGAAGCAGTTGGAAATGAAGAATGCAATATTTGAAATGAAGAGTACACTAGAAGGAATTAAAAGCAGGCTACATGAAGCAGAGGATCAAAATAGCAATTTGGAAGACAAGGTAGGAAAAATCCTCAATCAAAGCAACAAAAAGAAAAGAGACTTAAAAAGAACAAGGAAAGTTTAAGGGGACTTTGCAACAACATGAAATGTAACAATCCACATCACAGGGATACCAGAAAGAGAAGAAAGTGAGCAAGGGACAGAAAACCTGTTTGAAGAAATAATAACAAAAAGCTTTCCTAACCTGGTGAAGGAAAAAGTCACACAAGTTCAGGAAATACATAGAGTCCCAATCAAGATGAACCCAAAGAGGCCCACACAAGACACATCATAATTAAAATGGCAAAGTTTAAAGACAAAGAGAGAATCTTAAAGGCAGCAGAATCAATCAGTTACCTACAAGGGAGCTCCCATAAGACTGTCAGCTGACTTCTTTTTTTAAAATATATTTTATTGATTATGCTATTACAGTTGTCCCATTTTCCCCCCTTCACTCCCCTCCACCCTGAGCTGATTTCTTAAAGAACAGTTCAGGTCAGAAGGGATTGGCATGAAGTATTCAAAGTAATGAAAAGCAAGGATCTGCAAGCAAGACTACTCTAACCAGCAAAGCTATCATTTAAAATTGAAGGTGAAATAAAGAGCTTCCCAGACCCCCCACCCCCCAAAAAAAGCTAAAGGAGTTCATGAACAACAAACCAGCATTGCAAGAGATATTAAGGGGACTGCTTTAAGAAGAAGAAATGGGGAGGGGGACATAGGTATAAAAAATAAAATGGCAATGAACAAGTACCTATCAATAATAACCTTAAATGTGAATGGATTAAATGCTCCAATCAAAAGACATAGGGCAGCTGAATGGGAAAGAAAAATATCCCATGTGTATGCTGTCCACAAGAGACCCACCTCAGATCAAAAGATTTACACAGGATGAAAATGAAGGGATAGAAAAAGATATTCCATGCTAATGGAGACAAAAAAAGCCGAGGTAACAATACTTATGACAAAATAGACTTCAAAATAAAGGCCATAACAAGAGACAAAGAAGGTAACTACATAATACTATCTTGTTGGATAGTTCCAACAAAAGGATATGGCCCTTATAAACATATTATGTGCCCAATACAGGAACACCTTAATATATAAAGAAAATCTTGGAGGAATTTAAGGAAGAGACTGACAGCAATGCAGTCATCGAAGGGGATTTTAACAATCCACTGTCACCAGTGGATATATTTTCCAGACAAATAATCCACAAGGAAACAGCGACCTCATATGACACACTAGATCAAATAGATTTAATTGACATTTATAGAATGTTTCATCCCACAGCAACAGAATACACATTCGTCTTAAGTGCACATGGAATATTCCCAAAGGCAGATCACATGTTAGGACACAAAATAAGTCTTAACAAATTCAAGAAAATTGAAATCATATCAAATATTTTTTTTGGATTACAATGGCATGAAACTGGAATCAACCTCGGTAAAAAAATTCAAAATTATTGAAATACACAGAGGCTAAATAGCATAATGAATGGGCCATCAATAAGATCAAGGAAGAAATCAAAAGGTACCTGGAAACAGATGAAAATGAACACACACCAACCTAAAACCTATGGGACACAGCGAAAGTAGTCCTAAGAGGGAAGTCCATGGCATTACAGGCCTACCTCAAGAAGACAGAAAAATCTCAAATAAACAATCTAACCCTATACTTAAAAGACCTAGAAAAACAACAAAGCCCAAATGAAACAGAAAGAAGGAAATAATCAAGATCAGAGAGGAAATGACATAGAGACTGAAAAAAAAATTCAAAAGATCAATGAATCTAGGAGCTGGTTCTTTAAAAAGATAAACAAAATTGATTAACCTTTGATCAGAAGAAAAAAACTACTAGACCTAATAAATGAATTTGGCAAAGCAGCAGGATACAAAATCAGTACTCAGAAAATAATGGCAATAGCACTACTATAAACCAATAATGAACTATCAGAAAGGGAAACTAAGAAAACAATCCCATTCACTATTGCAACAAAAAAGAAATGATGTGCATAGGAATAAATTTAAGCAAGGAGGTAAAAGACCTGTAACCAGAAAACTATAGGATACTGAAGACAGAAACTGAGGAAGATACAAATAAGTACAAGAATATATCACGTTCATGGATTGAAAGAATTAACATCATTAAAATGTCCATACTGCCCAGATACTGCTACAGATTCAGTGCAATTCCTATTAAAATACCAATGACATATTTCACAGATCTAGAACAAATATTCCAAAAACTTATATGGAACAAAAAAAAAAGACCCCGAATAGCTTCAGCAATCTTGAGACAGAAGAACAAAGTAGGAGAGACCACAATACCTGATATCAAACTATGTTACAAGGTCACAGTAATCAAAACAGTCTGGTAATCACGGAAGAACACACACAAAGACTGGTGGTACAGAACAGAGAGCCCAGAAATAAACCCAAGGCTCTATGGCCAGTTGAAATTTGATGAAGGGAGTATGAGCACACAGTGGAGTAAAGACAGTCTTTTCAATAAACGGTGTTGGCAGAACTGGACTGTACTTGCAAAAAGAATGAGACTAGACCACCAACTTACACCATACACCAAAAAAGCTCAAAATGGATAAAAGACAAATATGTCACAATACCACAAAAATCCTAGAGGAAAAATCAGGCACTACAATTTTAGACATCTCGTAGCAATATTTTTGCCAATAGATCTCCTAGAGCAAGAGAAATAAGGGAAAAAATAAACAAATGGGACTATATCAAATTAAAAAGTTTCTGCATGGCTAAAGTAACCATCACCAAAGTGAAAAGTGAATCTGCTGCATGAGAAAATATATTTGCTCATGATATATTAGACAAGGGTCTAATATCCAAAATATATAAAGAATCCATATGACTCAACACCAGGAAGACAAACAATCCAATTAAAAAATGAGCAAAGGACCTAAACAGAGTTCTCCAAGAGGGACCTACAGGTGGCCCATAGACATATGAAAAAAATGTTCGACATCACTAGCCATCAGAGAGATGCAAATTAAAATCACGATGAGATATCACCTTATACCTGCCAAAATGGCTATCATTAATAAATCAACAAACAGCAAATGCTGGTGAGGATGTGGAGAAAAGGAAACCCTGGTGCACTGTTGGTAGGAATGCAGACTGGTGCAGCCATGGTGGAAAGCAGTGTGGCGATTCCTCACAAAATTAAAAATAGAACTGGCTTACGACCCAGTGATTCCACTTTGTGAATACAAGTATATCCAAAAAATCCCTAAATACCAGTTCCAAAGAATAGCCTTGTTATTTACAACAGCCAAGAGGTAGAAACAGCCTAAGTGCCCGTTATTAGATGAGTAGGTAAAAAAGCTATGGTACATTTGCACAGCAGTATAAAAGAAGGAATTCTTACCTTTTGTGACAGCATGAATGGAAATAGAGACTATTGTGCTAGGTGAAATAAGCCAGTCGGAGAAAGACAAATACCATAAATACTAATGAGCAAAATAGAATTAGAGGCGTAGAAACATGGAACAAACCAACAACTGTCAAAGGGGAGGGGAAAGTAGGGGCTGACAGAGAGGGTGAGGGGGATTAGACAAAGGACCTAAGAGGGGGCCCCCCAAAAAAGAGAATTATCTTCTGGAGAGCAGGCATCTTGTGGTACAGGCTTGCCGTACTAGGTGAGTGTTCTAGGAACCCATCTGTATCAGTGCGCCAGCTGGTGTTGTTGTGAGAGGCTGTGTTCAGCTTCAGTGAATGTTTTTCGAAGACTCTTTCAACATGTTTGCCCATTTCATGGTGGGTGATTCACAAGCGCACCTGCCCACACCAACCTGAGTGTTCAGTTTTTGACCAAAAACAGCAAGACTCCTGTGCCCCACCCTCCCTACTTACCCGATCTCACCCAGAGCAACTTCTATTTGTTTCCCCAGACAAAAACAGACCTCAAAAGGAAATGTGTGGCCAATGTGGAAGAGATGAAACAAAAAACGGCAGAAGCACTGAAAGACATCAAAATCGACACATTCAAAAATGGTTTTGAGCAGTGGAAAAAAGTCTCAGTAGGTGTATTGCATCAAATGAAGGGTACTTTGAAGGTGACTGAAGTTTACATGTGTAATAAGAAATGCACAATTTTTTATAAATAAATTCTGTTTGGGGGGGCTCCCCCCTCATATATGCATGACCCATGGACATGGACAACCATAATAGCATAAAGTATTCAAAACCAAAGCAAAGCAAAAAGAAGTGTGTGGAGCCCACGAGCCAAGCGCCAAAGCTTTTCTAAGGTAAGATTCCCCAGGGTAGTAAGTGCTGGCCCCTTATTACCCACCTTGCCTATCCGCCCCATCTGTGAGCACAGCTGTAATTTTGTCTACGGGACAGTGGGAGGAGCATGGGTTCTGACAGCCAAAGACCTGGGTTTGAGTCCCAGCTTTGCTACTCTACAATTGAGTAGCTTGGAACAAGTTACCCAACTTCTCTGTGCCTCTGTGTTCTCGTTTGTAATTTGAAGCTAGTATAGCGGAGTGGACTGAAGGGATAAAGTAAAGAAAGGACACATATTAGAATCTGGAAAAGAATAAATATTCAGCAAATTCTCACTACAGATGCTGCCAAGTGAGTAATGGATTACTCTCAGGAGCACAGTGTAGGAAGGGCACGTCCTTGAACTATTCCTTTCCCTTCCCATGGAGATGAGAAAATATGGCACCCAGCTCCATTACCACTCCTTTGACCTGAAAAACCCAGCCCAAGGGAGAGTTCACGGTCACGGATCACGACTTCGACTTCACCCGTGATTAGACGCGCAGTCCCCACGTTGCACACTGGATGGATCCCTTTCCCTGAAATGACTCCCCCACCCCTCCTCTTCTTCACACCCTCTGGTCCTCGACCCAGAGAACTCTGGGCAGTCCTTCAAAACTCAGCTCAGACACGTGGGCCTTTGGTTTCCGGTTCTTCAAACAGGCATGTCTTGGCCCCTGCTGGTCCCTCCCCTTGCATGGCTGGGCTCCCAGAGTTTCGTAGGTTGGCCCCTTCTTATCCTCAAGTGCCACTATTTCAGAGAGACCTCTCCTAACCACCTCACGCACTTATCCACCCCACAGTCATTTGCTGTCTCATCGCTCTGCATTACTTTCTTTATTATATTGTCACTGCCTGAAGATAGCTTACCAGTTTTCTCACACAGTGTTGAGTTTTCTTCCGCCAAGCTTGACTGGGTCAGAAATTGTGTCTGTCTTGTGCATGACCCAGAACCCCCGAGCCTAGGACAGTGCCTGGCACCCAGCAGTACTCCATCTGGATTTCAGAATGTGACACATGAATGAATATCACATGCTCTGAAAAGCCTTCTTTGACCACAGGATGGATTAGATATTCCTTTGAACTTGCATTATCCTTTGGGTGTATTTCTTTGTGTAGCACTTGAACTGTATCAAAACTAACAATTGTGTTATTTAAAAACTGCCTTTCACCCTGGCCAGTGTGGTTTAGTTGGTTGGGTGTCATCCTACAAACCGAAAGGTCATGGGTTCGATTCCCAGTCAGGGCACATGCCTATGCTGTGGTTTTGGTTGCCCTTTGGTGTGCCTATGAAAGCAACCGATTGATGTTTCTCTCCCTCTCTTTTCCTTTTCCTTCCCCTCTCTAATATCAGTAAGCATGTCCTCGGGTGAGGAAAAGAAAATTTTGAAATAAAAACTGCCTTTCATGCATCCTCCCACAGTAGTGACCTTTTCAGGAGTGAGAAATGGGCAAGAGGAAGGGCGAGAGGTCAAACCACAGAGCTTGGCACTGGATTGCTGGGGTGGGGGTGTTAGATCAGTAGGGTTTCTGATCGAGTTCCCATTCGGAACTTTTGAGGGGGCCTCATCCTGGAGAGAGGAGAGTATCTCCCTGGGACCCTCAAGACCACTTTGGAGTGTGGCAGGGGAGTAGACACATGTCATTGTGCACTCAGGTAGGGACAGGTCACCCTGCCGCCCCTCCTCCCACCCCCCCTCCCTGACCTGTTCCCAAGTCCCGTGGAGGGATTACGGAACCTCCTCCTGTGGGGCAGGGGGAAGACGACGGCCTAGCCCTGCAGGTTGGCAGGGCTGCGGGGTTTTGCTGCAAACAGGCTGGGTGAGCCTACTGTGACGCCTTAGGACTCAACAGCCCTGGCGACAGCCGAGGCTGCGGCCTGGTCAGCCAAGGAGGCCAGTACCAGAACCCACAAGTAGGGCGGAGCCCCTCCTCCGATGTAACAACAGCCCAGTAAGTTCCGTAAAACCCGACGCCGTCTGGCCTAGTGGAAGGCTTGTGCAGAGATGGCCCTGACAGGGAATTCAGCTTTGAATTGATGGAGTATTTAGGCAAATACAGCTGTTTACATCTGAAGAGATGGAGATATCTTTGTTGGCAAATTCGGAGGTTCCTCCCACCCCACCCTCTCCTACTCTTTAACTAGTGAGTTACAGCCCTTTGCTCTTTGTTTTTCTCTCCTCGACTCTTCAGACTATGAACTCTGTAAAGAACAGAGTCTGGTCTTCCAACTGTCCAGCACAAGTGGAAGCTGCCTCTGTAGTTTTACACTTTCTAGCAGCGACCTTTGACACTAAAAAGAAACGGGTAAAGTTAACTATAATACTGACCTTTTATTTAACCCAATATAACACAAATATTATCTTTACATATTATCGACATAAAAATTATTAATGAGATGTTTCCCTTTTGTTTTGCACTAGGTCTTTAAAATTTGGTGTATTATTTTACACGTTTAGCACATCTCACTTCGGACCAGCCACCTCTCAGATGCTGAAGAGACACACGTAGCCAGTGTTTGCCTCGCTGGGCAGCACAGGTCTAGCACAATCCCTGCCACAGAGCAGGTAGAAAGTAAATATTTATTCACTGGATGAATTTATAATACTAAATGTTATCATTACATCTTCCTGACTCTTGAGAAACGTTTGCTCCTTTCAAAGTAGTGCAGAACAATAAACTGATGTATAGCCACGTTTGACCAATACTACTTGGCAGGACATTTAGAAACAATGTAATAAAACATATCTTACCATATCTTAATAATGCACATTCAAGTATGACACTGACTTCACTCTGCTTGTGTCAAATTGTAGCTCAAAAAAACCTTGCAGAATAAATATAGGAGGAGTATGTATACTTTGTCCTCAATTGCATGGCCATACCTGATACTTGTGGAGCCTGGTATAATCTCCTATATTTTACAGAATCTCAGAGGCTTGTTTTTTAAAATTCAATTGAGCCATTCTGTATTTAATTACTAACCCATTTTGTTATCCATGGCTTGGCTTCCCAATGATCAACAACCATGTTCACTTTGTTTAAATGAAGATGGATTTGATCAAAAAGATAGCCTGTGCCCAGTGGAAATTTCCTGTTGTACAAGATGATCATCCTCATGACTATCTGGCTAATCATTTCCTATTGTGTACTCCTGGAGTTGGAACTATTTGCTCTCCCTTTCTTAAGAACACAGCTGTGTCTTCTTTCTTATGTTAGCCCTTAACTGCTTCTCAATGGTTTCTAAGAGGCCAAGAATGTTTAATCCCTCTCTCAAAATTGCTTTCGATCACATTTGGGCTGTGTCTCTCCCTTTATCACCTAGTTACTCTCGGAAAATATGAAATGGCATTGATCCTGGAACAGAATGAATGTCACCGGAGAGAAAACCGTTAACGAGTGCTCCTCTCCCCTGGAACACTTAACACTTGTTCCATCTCCAATGTATGTTGCTACTTTGCTGCCGAGAATGTCTCTTACTAGACTGGTATCTATAGTGGATAATACATTTTCTCCTATCAGCAGTTACATGATGCATAGAATCATCAGGGACCCTTTATCAGCAGCTTCCAAGCTCAGAGGGTGAGAGATAGGAACAACTCTGAGTCTCCCATGGCCCCCCACCACGGCTAAGTGTTGGGGTTTCCCTATCTAAGGAAGAGAGGAGGCAGACTCTAATATAAGGCCCTATTTGTCCTCCTTTGGATTCTCCCAAATAGCATTCCAGTGATTTCCTCGGGCTTGAATTGCTCCCCTCTGCGTTCTGGGGGCAGTCCCTAATCTGTGGATTCCCTACACTGAGAACCGTGGGGCGTCTTCCTTTTTTCAACAGCCTTTGATCTGGCACCTACGACATCTCAAGCTCAGAAGATGCAAGTGGGGAATAGGCCCCGCGGAGCCCTTTTCTCCGAGTGCACGGGCTAGCAAAGATCCCAGAATCAGGATCAACTCCCCTTTCTGTCCTTGCTGGTATCTCACCCCAAACTATCTTGTCTTGGGTTTAGTTAGGAAGGACTGTCCGACTAGCAGTCTCTTAAAAAGTCAAGGTGGCTTTGAATAGAGGTGACCATACTGGGTATTTACAAACCGGATATTTGGAATATTTACAGAGTTACACATTCTGGGTAGCGTAATCTGCTCCAGTTTGTAAGGAAGGCGCACTTCGCAGCTCTGGAAACTAGAAAACGTTAAGACTGAATGTAAAACAAGTACTTCACAAATCTTACAGGTGAAGCCGAGCTCTGGTTGCTAGGCAACCTGACAGACTCCCAGAGAGGACCAACTTGTCTCGCACACTTGACCATCTCTCCCCAGTGGTGGGACGCGCCAGCCCCATTGGCCCCGGTCTCCTCTCGCTCGGCTCCCATTGGACGGAGAACCTCTCAGTCCGCTCCCGTTGGCTCGGGCCGTCTCGCGCCGCTCTGTCATTGGCGGCCGGGTTCTCGGGCCACTCTACGTCACTCTCTCACCCCACTTCCTCTGCCCTCAGACTTCGTCACCGCCCCTCCTCCCGCCCTTCCATCCACGAGGGAAAAAATTAGCGAGCTCCCGCCTCCATCTTCCTTCTGATTGGAAGAAGGCGGGCTGCGGGGCGGGTACTGCCGGCCTAGTCTGCGGGTCACGATTGGCTGCTCGAGCCTCTGCC
>JAPYXV010005076.1:0-10829 GCA_028533065.1 Trachops cirrhosus
GACACATGGACTGAAGTAAAGGGGGGAATGTGGGTGGGAGAGGGTGTTCAGGGTGGAGGGGAATGAAGGGGGGATAATAGGACAACTGTAATAGCATAATCAATAAAATATATTTAAAAAAATAAATAAATAAAATCTTTTAAAAAATGGAAGACATATCCTAGAAAAGAGATATTCAGCAAGGCTGAAAGACAAATGATGAAGCCCTGACTGGGTAGAAGCATCAGTTGGTTTTAAAGCATCATCCAATACACCAAGGTTGTGGGCTCAATCCCCAATCAGGGCACATACAAGAATCAACCAATGAATCCGTAAATAAGTGGAACAAAAAAAAACTGACATCTCTCTCTCTCAAATTAATTTTTATTGAAAGGAGGATGAATATTGGGACAAGGCAGGATTTAAATAAGAAACTGAGAGTGGGAGCAAAGCTGACATAGGAACAGAGTACCAAGAAACAGAGCCTAGGAGAGAGGAGAAGAGGATTGGGAATGGAAGGCTCCAAGACCAGTAATGACCACAGAGAGTATGGCTTGAAAGATATTTTCAGTGTGGGAGGTATTGGTGGTTGAGGTTAGAGAATCTGAGACTAGATTAGGGAAAACAAAAATTCAGTTTGGAACATTTTGTAGTTTTTGCAGATTATCTTAGGGGGATATTCTTCAGGAAACTATAAATTAGGGCCTAAAACTCAGCAAACTTCTTGACTATGAATAGTAAATGAGGAAGTCATCAGCTTATGGGTGAGAAAGAAAATTGTAGTAGTAGATAGTTATTCAGCAAAGAGGGTAGAGAGAGATGAGGAGATGGCCAAGAACAGAATCTCAGAGGTCACCTGTATATGGCAAATGGAGAAAACAGTGGAGGATACTGAAAAAGAACTGTCAGAGAAGTAAAGGAGAACCCAATGGAGGGGAGACCACAGAGATTCAAGAATGCAAAGAAAACATCTTGCAGAAAGTACCCAGCAAAGGCTATCATTCATTTTCTTAATTATCTCAGTCAGCTCTGGTCACTGTAACAAAATACCTATAGACTAGGTGGCTTAAGCGACAGATATTTGTTTCTCACAATTTGGGAGGTTGGGCAGTTCAAGATCAAGGTGCCTGCTCCTTGGTTCCTGGTGAGAACTCTCTTCCTGCCTTGTAGATAGCTGCTTTCTTGCTGTGTCCTCCGTCAGCAGAGAAAGAGAGCTCTGATATCTCTTCCTCTTCTTTGAAAGGCACTAATGGCATCATGGAAGCTCTACCCTCATAACCTCATATAAATATCTCACAAATACCTCACATTGGGGACTGGGGCTTCAACATATGAATTTTAGGGGAGGCGGGGGACACAATCAGTCCTTATATGACAGTTGTCATGATTCTTTGGGTTACAAGCTAGAGAAATTCACTTCAAACTAGTATGAAGAGAATTTGTTGCAGCAAAGCCCCAAGGTAGCCAGGATACAAAGGGAAAGGAAACAGGATTTGAAAAATCATCAGGAATCAGGATCCTGATAGTCCTCTTAGCTTCTCTCATCTCTATTTCTCTCTGCATAGCTGTTTTTATGTCCTCTGTCTTTGAAGACTTGCTTTCAATGTTTCGTCATGCATATGGGCAAACAGGGCACTCCATTACTTCCAAGCATGCACCTTCTCTACTCAAGCAACATGCACCTAGTAAAATTTCTCAAATCCAATTATGATTCCCAGCTCCATCATTGTCAGGCTTTAGAAGAGTGAAACAGTAACCTTTTCTTTTTCACCTAAGGTTGCTTGAGTTGAGTTTCTATTACATGTAATTGGATGACTTCAGAATTTCTGATGGTAGAAGTTATTAAACACCAGAATGTTTTCCAAAAAAAAAAAAAGGCTTTCTTTCTAAAGAAACTCTCCAAGAATTGCCTAGGAAGGACAATTCTTTCTTTTTAAAGATCCTTGAGTCTAATTTTTTCTATGATTTCAAAAGTAAGCAACCAAAAAGAAATCACTCAATTGCTTCATCATCTCTCTGGAGGCAGACAGGTGTTATTATCCCAATCTGATATGTACCAATGGGCACAACAAGCTTCCACAATACTGAACTTACTTTTAAGCGGCAGCATCTCAAGGACCAGTCTAAATCATCTCCACCTCTGCCTAGATAAGGATGTATAAAGACCTCTCCAAAAAGCTTGGTTTCGCTGGGGCTGGACTCAGGTGTGCTCTTGTCAGTAGGGTTGAGGTCATAAGGATTGAGACACAAGAGTTTGCACTAAGAGGGTGGAGGTGGATGAGGGTATAAGGGGGATAAATGGTAATGGAAAAATACAATAAAAATATGATAAATTTATTTTTAAAAGTTGGCACTAAAGCAGGTGGAGTGCCATCATCTTGCTGATTGACGGTAAACATCTCCTTGTTCCTGTCTTAACAACAGCAGAATCACCAGCACACTTCCACATCCCCTTGACATTGGTTTTTCTCTGTGATTTTTAGGGGCTTGACACAACTGTCTGGTGGCTTCTGTGATGTCTGCCAAATGGATCACCTGGTATTTGTAACCTAGAAGCAGCTTCAAAGTGAATGTCATATAGATCAGAAGCTGCTGTGGTTTAGCTCTACTGGGCCTCTTGAGTTCCTGTTGTTGCTGAAGGATCAGGAAGTAAGGGTGGGGAGGGGAGAAGGAGGAAGAGAGGCCACACCAGAGTAGCTCTGTGCCCCAAAAAGCTGTATTATCAAAGGCCAGAGGATCTCTGACTGCAATTATTGTGCAATAATTGGAAGCACCCCAAACTTTCATTCCTCTTGTTCATGCAGTTTATTGAACTGGTAAGAACATAAAAAATGTGTGCTAGTGATTGTAGCTTGGGCAAATACTCTATAGGTGGTCATTTCTGGAAAGGAATATGTCAAAATATAATACGATGTCATCACACAAAGTGAAAGGTCACCGGGTCTATTTCCGGTCAGAGCACACACGTGGGTTTCATATTCAGTACTCAATTAAGGCATGTACAAGAGGCAATCAATCCATGTTTCTCTCTCACATCCATATTTCTCTCCCCTTCTTTCTCCCCCGCTTTCCCTCTCTTTAAAAATAAATAAATAAAATGTTAAAAATAAAATAACAATTCCTGTAACAATTGCAACTATTTCTCAGCTCTCTTTGTTTCTTAATACAATGCAACAGAAATATTTCTATTTAATTTTTTATTTGGTTAGGCATTCCAATGAACAACACATGCCTCTCATATTTTTTAGTTTGTTAGACCCTCTCATGGGACCAACCTCTGTCTCCTGTCTTCCCTGAAGCCATTCAGGGAAGCCATTCAGTAGTACCTGTAGGCTCAGTCATGACCTAGTTACATAATCCTGCACAGAGGGAGGAGGAATTTATGGCACTTCAGTCCCTCACTCTAGGATTTCCTGTCAAGGCTGATGTTGGTCTGAACTTATGTTTCCACTCTATCAGATTACTAACTGACCTTTAGTCTCATTCTTGAGACTCATCCCTCTGCCTTGGACTCTAGACCCCATCCATGGATTTCAGCCTAGTGCCTTAGATACATTTTTGGTACCCTGCCCAGTGTCCTGATACCCCAGTAATGGGGGCATGCCTGTTCCTTTCAGTTCCCCACGCTCTGTGGCTGGAATGTCTCTGAACTTTAGTCCTATTATCTATTCGTCTGAAATCTTGAGTATCTCCTATTTCAGAATTCTCTGTCTCTCACCCATTAAAACATGCCATTTTCTGTCTGTCACTAACTGTTTGCCTATGCTATTGCTCACTATTTGTTACTGTGTCTTACCAATGGAAGATATGCTACTATCACTGACACTGTGTCCTCTTGTGGTATCAGATCCCAGTCTCTTCCTCTTAGTTGGCGCTAGGCCACCACAGGCCTCAAGCCAAGCATGAACCATTTCCCGTGAATAGAATGTTTTATTATATAACTGCTCTGAAGAATTGTGCAATCTTTGTGACCAAACCAGGAAAAGCACAGCCCCGTGTAGTGAGCCTGTAGAGGACAGATCATGGAGTCACCTGCAGTCTCTGCTCAAGCACAGGCAACCTGGATCAGAGAATTTTGAGTCCTAGCTCAATGAATGTGTGTATAATGAACATCCATTTTGCCTTACCCAGTGTTTCTTCTGGTATGATACTATAATTTTTTTAAAGATTTTTTATCTACTTATTTTTGGAGAGAAGGGAAGGAAGGGAGAAAGAGAGGGAGAGAAGCATCCATGTGGGAGAGATACACTGATTGGTTGCCTCTTGCACACCCCCCACTGGGGACCTGACCCAAAACACAGGCATGTGCCCTGACTGGGAATCGAACCAGTGACCTTTGGGTTCTCAGGCCAGTACTCAATCCACTGAGCCACACCAGCCAGGGCATACAATTCTTTTTTTAGAAATCTAATTTTATTTTATTTTTTAATAGTTCATTTTATTGTATTTTTTTCATTACCATTTATCTCCCCTATACCTTCTTTCACCTCCCCTCCCGCTCCCCCACAATCTCCACATTGTTGTCCATGTCCATGAGTACCTTTTATTTTTTGCTTGATCCCTCCACAACCCTCAACCCCACCCCACAGTTGTCAGCCTGCCCTCTACCTATGAGTCTATCCCCATTTTCCTTGTTAGTTCAGTTTGTTCTTTAGATTCCACATACAAGTGAAATCATATGGTATTTGTCTCTGACTGGCTAATTTCACTTAGCATAATGTTCTCCAGGTACATCCATGCAGTTGCAAAGAGTAAAGTTTTCTTCTGTTTTATGGTCGAGTAGTATTCCATTGTGTAAATGTACCATAGCTGGTTTATCCACTCATCTACTGATGGACACTTGAGCTGCTTCCAAATCTTGGCGACTGTAAATAATTCTACAATGATCATAGGGGTGCATATATTCTTTCAGATTAGTGTTTCAGGTTTTTTCAGATAAATCCCCAGAAGTGGAATAGCTGAGTCATAAGGCAGTTTCATGTTTAATTTTTTGAGGTAACACCATAATGCTTTCCACAGTGGCTGCAGCAATCTGCAATCTCACAAACAGTGCAAATGGGTTCCCCTTTCTCCACATCCTAACCAGGACTGGTTGGTTGATTTATTGATAATAGCCATTCTAACAAGTGTGAGGTGATATCTCATTGTGGTTTTAATCTGCATTTATCCTATGATTAGTAATGTCAAGCATTTTTTCATATGTCTATGGGCCATCTGTATGTCCTCTTCGGAGAAGTGTCTATTCAGGTCCTTTGCCCATTTTTTTTAATTGGATTGTGTTTTTGGGTGTTGAATTTTGTAAGTTCAAATATAAATTTGGGATATTAATTCCTTGGTACTATAATTTTTCCTTTCCCACTCTCAATCCGTAGAGTTCTGGTAGGGTTGACCCAAACCCCAGGTTTAGCCTTGGCCAATCAGAGCAACACAGTGATTGTTCCTGGGATGTGCATGTGACCCAAGCTGGGTCAATAACAGTCTTACCTGGGAATGTTCTGGAGCTTTCAGAAGAGAGGCACTCTCTGCTGGGGTTAATAATTTGGTAGAATGTAACCTGGAGCTGCTGTTGGCCATCTTTGTTACCACATAGGGAGAGGCTGCCCGAAAATGAAGTCAACTCAGAGGAAAGCAAAACTGAAAGAAAGAGGCAAATTTGTCACAACACTGATCCAGTTCTAAAGCCAGCAATCCAACAATGGACTCTGTGGTTTATGAACCAACATATTTACTTTTATTGTGTAAGTCAGCATGAGTTAGATTCCAAGTACTTAAAAATATTACAGCTAACAAAGAAAGACTGACTGGTATTTCCTTCTGCTTTACCAGTTGGATAAACCCGGAGGGAGGAAATACACCACAGAAAAGCAAGTTGAAGAAAACATGACCAAAAATGTATTCTTTCATTCATTCAACCATTACATAAGAACAGTAGCATAATGCAATGAAAACAACACAAACTTCTCTGCCCATTAAAGCCCTGCTCAAATCTTAAATCTTTTCCTTTCTAGCTATATGTATTTACTGGGCATGTTAATTTATATTCTGAGCCTCTGTCTCTTCTTTTGTAAAATGGGAATATCATTACATATGTCTGCCCTGATCTGTGTGGTTTAGTGGTTTGGGCGTCGTCCCACAAACTGAAAGGTCACTGGTTCAATTCCCGGTCAGGGCATCTGCCTGGGTTGTGGGCAATGTCCCCGATGGGGGTGCATGTGAGAGGCAACCGATGGACGTTTCTATCATATCAGTGTTTCCCTCCATCTCTTTCTCCCTCCCTTTCCCACTCTCTATAAATAAATAAATATATACATAAATAAATACATAATATCCCTGGTAATAAAAGGCATTCAAAAATAGTAATTTTAATTATAAAACACCTTGACCTACAAGAACTTTGGACTCTTGTCTAAAGGGATTAAAACAATGA
The DNA here is from genome assembly GCA_028533065.1 of Trachops cirrhosus. Taxonomy (NCBI): domain Eukaryota; kingdom Metazoa; phylum Chordata; class Mammalia; order Chiroptera; family Phyllostomidae; genus Trachops; species Trachops cirrhosus. The sequence continues at coordinate 6,407 of JAPYXV010005076.1, forward strand.
AAACAAAAGCAAAAAACAAAACAAAAAAAAAACAACACACCTTAGTCACTACCTCCAGACAGTCAAAATCTAAGGAAGAAACACAATGTTCAAGAGTGTAAACTTTCATGTGTTTGTCAGAAACCTTGATAACAGAGGAAGAAGCTCATTTCTTCTGAGGTGATTAAAAATAGTTTTCATGGAAGAAGTAGAATCTGGGCCCTGGAATGAACAGAATTTTTGGTAAGCAGAGATTGGGAGGAAGAGCATCTGAGAAAAAAAAGAGAGGGAGGGAGGACAAAAATGCATAGCTACGTGTATGGGGTAACAGAGCATATCAACATGGCTGGGGTATAGAATCCACGTGGCAGAGGCAGTAAAGCTGGAGAAGTTTGCTGCTGTCAGACCTGGGGTGGGGTATGTGCTGAAGAATGTGGCCTCTATTCTATTTTTAGAAAATAGAACCTTTGAATAGAATCAGGCAATGGGAACTTTTGAAACATTTTTGGAGAGTGTTTGTCCAGGATGAAAGTTATGATTGATCAGAAAATCACTTGGATCCTCTTTCAAAATGCACACTGACCAGTTGTTCCTGGTACAGTGAGCCACTGTAACTGAGCAGAGCTTGTTATAATCTTTAGCCATGTGCAGGAACATGAAAATGGATGGAAAACATCAGCCCTGAGGCAGAAATACTATTTTAGAGATTATCGATTCTGCATGTCAAAAGAGCCCCAGGATCAGTAAAGCTGTTAAAAAACACACAGACACACACAGACACACACAGGGACAGGGGAGGACCTGTAGTCATCCCTCCTATGGACTTCTACAATCATTTCCTTCTAGCTTCTTTCTCTGCCTCCAGTCCTCTCCGTTTCAAACAGTTTTATATTTTATGACCACATTAATCTTCCTGTTCTGATCCTGTCATCCTAATTCCAAAACCTTTAATGACAAGCCACTATCTACAGAACAGACTGAAATTCTTTGTTTTCTCATAGAAGAGACTGCAACCACCTTTCATACCTTGCTTTCCGCTCTTTGTCATCAGGTATCTCCTGGTCCAGCTAGGCTGTACGAATCAAGAGGCCCTTGCTTTCTTGTCTCCATGCCTCTTTCACGCTGCACACTCCACCTGGAACACCACTCCACATTTCCCCTCTCATCTCTCTTCATCTTCTCTAACCTTGTAGGCTCAGTTCAGATGTTATCCTGACCCCCTTCTCTCTCTCACCCTGCCTTTGATAATGTCTCTCCATTCTGAACTCCCATAGATCTTTACCTATATCTCTCTTTATGTGTGCATCATCAGTTGTTTATTTTTAAAATATCAGAATTTAAAATACAAAATAGTGTAATAAATGACATAAAAATCACACGTGAGTATTCCTACCACCCAAAACTAGCAATTTTAACAGTTTCATATTTGCTTCTATTTTTTAAATTTTATTTATTTTTAGAGAGAGGGGGAGGGAGGGAGAAAGAGAGGAAGAGAAACAGCAATGTGCGAGCGATATATTGATTGGTTGCCTCGCACATGCCCCCAATGGGGGACCTGGCCTGCAACCCAGGCAAGTGTCCTGACTGGGAATCGAACCTGCAACCTTTTGGTTTGCAGGCCAGTGCTCAACCCACTGAGCTACACCAGCCAGAGCTGTTCCCATATTATTAAAAGAAGTGAAACATTACAGATAAATTAAGTAAGTCTCCTTTAACCACATGCTCTCCTGCTCAGTCCATTTCCCCTCTCAATGTTCAGTGGCAACTACCACCATGAGTCTGGTGTATGTGCTTCCATTCCATTCCTTATAATTTTATTTGCATACATATATGTATCTATCACCAATAGATTGTAATGTTCTGTGTGTTCTTAAATTTACATTATGGTGTCACAATGTATGTATCATTTTGCATCTTGCTTTCATTACCCAAAATTGTTTTTGAGACCAATTCAGGTTGATATATGAATATATTGCATTTTATTTATACATTCCTGTTGGATAAAATTTAGGCTGCTATCACCTTTTTGCTGTTATAAACAATGCTGCAGAGGACATCCTCACACTTGTTTCTTTGTACACACGGGTGAGTGAGTGTTTCTTTGGGATGCGTACCCAGAAGTGTATGGTTAAGTTGTAGAGTATGTACCTTTAAAGATTTTTAAAGTTGTGGTTAAATAAACATAACAAAATTTACCCTACTAACAATTTTATGGTGTATAGTTCAGTAGTGTTAAATGCATTCATTATTGGGCAACCAATCTCCAGAACTCTTTTCATCTTGCAAAACTTGCGAAACTCTAAGGGTAAGTACATTCTTAAGATATTATTAAGTACATGACACTTCATCTGCTAAACTGTGAACTTTATAAATGTGTGATCACCCTGGCCAGATAGCTCAGTTGGTTAGAGCAGTGTCTTGATATGCCAAGATTTCAGTTTGGATCTCAGGTTGGATCTTATACAAGAACCAACCAATAAATACATAAATAAGTGGAATAACAAATTGTTTCTCTCTCTCTCTCTCTCAAATCAATAAATAAAAAAATTAAAAAATAAATGTATGATCAACATCTTATTAATTTCTACATGTAGCAAAGTGACTTGCACCATATTTAAAAGGTAGATATAAAACAATTGGTTGAGTGAATGAAAGAATCAACCAATCAAAAGGAATACTATAATTTTCACAATTATGGTAGGATAAGATTTCCTCATTCCACAGATGAGGTACTGGAAGTCAGCTCTGGCAACCTCATCTATTTGGAACATAGTCTGCAAGTCAAAAAACTGACAGCAATGACATGAACAGATAAAATAGCTGGCAAAAAAAAATCAGTGCTCTAAAGCATATGTACTTCACCTTAAGAGATCCCTTCTGGACTTTTATTTGGGGCTTATTATTTTAAAATTTTATTATAAAATAAGGCACATTTGGTGTAAAATTAGGAGATTACAAAAATATACACAATAGATATTTTAAAAATCACCTTTTGTTGCAGATAGAGAGATGCAGTGGTCAGATTCCCGCTCAGGAGAGAGCTGTGCTGCTGCAGAGAGTATGGGCAGCTGACAACCTTCCAAGGTTAACCTCTTGGTCATCTTCAGCTTTTCAGCCAGTCACTCTTTTCGCAGAGTGGCCTAAGGCAATGACTGTGAAAAGTTGTACAATGGCCTGGATATTTTTACCCTTACATCTCCAACACACAATCTTTGTGCCAAAACTCCCCTTCGAGATGGCAGACTTTGTATCATGTCTGACCACTCCATCTGCACAATCCTGCTTCCTCCCCTTTCTTTTCATAGATGTAACTCCCCAACATTTTTTTATTCCTAACTCCAATTCAGCATTTGCTTCCTAGAGAACCCAACTGGCACACTCTTAACTCTATCATCCTAATTCCCAGAGGTAAAAACACCATAACCATTTGGAAGTACTTTTTCCTAGTCTGTTTACTATGAATATACATACTTTGACATTCTGGGTTTATTTTCATTCATTTTAAAATTAGCATTGTGACTTCCGGCCAAGATGGAGGCATAGGTAGACGCACTGTGCCTCCTCGCACAACCAAGATAGGGACAACAACAATATAGAAACAAAATAACAACCAGAACTGACAGAAAATTGAAGCGTAGGGAAGTCAGACACCCAAGGATTTAAAAATAGACACTTTCATCCAGACCGGTAGGAGGGGCGGAGTCGGGTGGCCAGGCGAGGGACACGGAGCGGAGAGCTGAGCACCCGGGGCGGCGCGCAGGCCCGCAGCAGGCAGACCCTGGGCGCACAAGCAGCAGTGGCTGGTGGGCCCCAGCCAGGGGGTGGCGACCAGCAGACCCAGCGAGGCGGCCATTGTGAAGCAAGGCACTGCATGCAACTCAGGGTCCCAGCACCAGGAAATAGAGCTTTGTGTCACTGACAGAGAAGGAAGGTCCTGTGGGGTGCACAAGCCCACCCACACCAGAATTGGTGCCAGAGGGGCCCGGATGGCTTGCGGAAAATGGCGGAAGGGTCTGGGGTCCTACAGAGAGCAGAGCAAGCGCCATTGTTCCTTCTCGGACCCCGCCCCCACATACAGCGTCACAACCCTGCGACTGGGGTGCCCCGCCCAGGTGAACTCCTAAGGCCCTGCCCCTCACTACAGGAGCTCAACAAGACCAAAAAACAAAACAAAAAAACAGCAAAAAGATGGCTCAAACAGAAGAAGAATTGAAAGCTCCAGAACTCATCCTTTTAAGCAAGCAAGAGATAGCCAACCTATCAGATGCACAGTTCAAAGCACTGGTTATCAAGATACTCACAGAATTGGCTGATTTTGGTCACAAATTAGCTGAAAAAATGCAGGCTACAGTAAGTTTAATGAAGAAAGATGCACAGGGAACCAATGGTGATGGAATGAAAGATGGGTCTCACATCAATGGAGTGGACCAGAAGGAAGAAAAAA